>CM049857.1:1986647-2011647 GCA_027422415.1 Schizothorax lantsangensis | reverse complement strand
TTTGTACTCAGAAGTGAGCAAAACCTGACAAAATCACACTTTTGTGTTTGTCCTCATTTCTAAAAACTGTATAAAAATATAAAAAAGATAAAAAAATTAATAAAATAAAATATAAAATATTATTGATATATTATTATTAAAAATAATAAAATTAAATAAAAAAAATATAGTAAATACTTTTTTTTTGTTGTAAAAATGCAGAAAGTTTTCTGTTAGAGTTAAGGTTAAGTTATAGTATTTATAACTAGCTGTTTATTAAAATACCAGAAGTCTATGCAGTGTTTCTATTTAGATGGATAAGTAAAAGTGTGTGACATTACTTGTGGGGATCTCGATGCTTTTCTCGGCGGCAGACGTCTTCTTCAGCGCAGGTTTGAGAGGTTTAGGTGAGATGGGACGAGCCGGTGTGAACGTCGACTCTTCTGTAGAGATCTACACTCACAAACATTCAAAGATCACGTCTCAGAAACACAGTATAAAGAGTCAGATGAGAGAGAGTCAAGTAAACGTTTGCCCTCTGACCTGGAAGCGAACCTCGTGGTTGACCTTTTGACCCCCCTCCTCGCTGCTGGGAGTGCTGACCACAGACACACGCTTCCTCTCGGCGTCGATGCGATCGTGTATGAACTCCAGCCGCCGCTCGCGACTCAGATGCTGCGTGAGGAGCGCCTGTAACTGAGCGCGCTCAATAGAGCCCAGCAGAATCATCGACTCTACAGAGCAGAGAGAGAGATGCTTTAAACTGACCAGAAGTGACCGTAAAGACATTTAGAAGATTTCTGTTTCAGATAAATGATGTTCTTTTGAACTTTCTGTTCATCTGTGAATCCTGAAAAATAAAATATATAACAGTTTCCACAAAAATATTGTGCAGCACAACTGTTTTAACATTGATAATAATCAGAAATGTTTCTTGAGCAGCAAATCAGCATATTATTATGATTTCTGAAGATCATGTGACACTGAAGACTGGAGTAATGATGCTGAAAATACAGCTTTGATCACAGAAATAAATTACAGTTTAACACATATTCACATAGAAAACAGTTATTTAAAATTAGTTTTTTTTAAATCAAATAAAGGCATTGCTGATGAACAGAAGAGACTTCTTTTTTAAAAAATGTAAAAAAATAAAAAATATCTTACCAACCAAAAACTTTTGAAGGGTAGTAATGTGTCCATATATCATGGTTATTATAGTTAATTATAACAAAAACCATAAAAGCATTCATTACTTCCAATAAAATGAACATTAACTGGAATAAAACTGAAAAAAACTTTTTATTTCAGCTAGTTGCAAACTTAACATGTCTCATTTTCACTTAGTTTAACATGAAGTACTAAATGTAAAACTGAAATAAAAATTAATAAAAATTAATAAAAATTACAAAAACACAAGATTACTAAAAACTTTAAAATTACAATAAAAAAATTCTAAAAATAAAAACCAATTCAAAATATTAAAAACTATAATAGCATCTCGATAAAATAACATGTATATATATATATATATACACATATATACATACACACACACACACACACTCACTCACACACTCACACACTCACACATGCTCACTCTCAGACACACACACACACACACACTCTCAGACACACACACACACACACTCTCACTCTGACACACACACACACTCTCAGACACACACTCACACACACTCACTCTCAGACACACACACACACACACTCACTCACTCACTCACAATATATACGTTTCAAACACATCAAATGTCTAATTTCCTCATTATAATAATAATTATTTTAAATTATTTGAACCACATTCTAGTTTTTACACACACAATCGTCAATAACAACCTTTTTGACTTATTTGTTTGATCATTTTTCCTACAAAAACTAACATTTTAGTTTTTTTTTTTATTTAAAGCAAATATAAATGTATCAATTACCACAAAACAAACATTTGAAAAAGTGCAATCTAAAAAGACAAAGCAGCCATGTATATGTAAGTGTATAAATGTATATAATGTACACACAGAGCAAACGTGTGTGTTTGTACCTGCAGACTCCACCAGCGCCACAGTTTTGAGGTTTCCTATCAGGAGGATCTCGTGAAGGTCTCTGTAGGTGGAGTTCAGGGTGATATAACGAACATTTCTGACCATGATGTCCTCCACACGAATATTATACTTCCTGCAGACAGAGACGTCATTGTGAATAACATTAAGATCCTGACAGGTTTCCCAGCGCTGCAGCTGATGCTTTTAATCACTGTTTGATTGATTGTTATTTTAATATTTCACATTTTCAGTTCATTTCTATATAGTTTTAATAATTTTTATTGATTGCTATTTTTATATTTCACATTTTCAGTTCATTTCTATATAGTTTTAATAATATATTTTTTTATTATTTTAGTACATCAAGTTACACTAAATTAAAAAAAAGAAATATTGCTTTGGCAATTAGAAATAAAATACGCTTTTATATATTTTTTTATTTCAGTTAATGTTTATTTTATTTCAAGTAACAATTTTTTAATGGTTTTATTTTTTTTAGTAAACTATAATAACCCTGCTCGTTGCCAAATTTTAGTAAAAAATAAAAAAATTAAACAGAAAATGTACAAATATATTTAATCAGTATAAACGCAAAAGTTATCCTTTGTTTTTTTAAAGGATACTTTTTTGTTGGCATACAAGACATATTTAGTTCCTGTATTGATTGATATTTTGGCAGCATTGTGTGGAAAACAGACGTGCCAATAAAACACGCTGAAATGAAAAATGAATCGACAGAGAGAGAGAGAGAGAGAGAGAGAGAGAGAGAGAGAGAGAGAGAGGAAGAGATAGTGTTGAATGTCAATGAGTGTGTCTGTGTGTGTTCATCCTGCTGATAAGTGAGTTTTCTACAGATTCCAACTCAGCAAAAATCTAACTTCCGACACACACACACACACACACACACACGCACACACACACACACACACACACACACACACACACACACACACTTATGTAATTGTCCTCTCAACAGGTATAAATGCATCTCTCAAACGCCTCAGATGTGTTTGACACCAGGGCAGAAACACACAATCATTCAGAGCAAAACACCTGTATCTGTGTGTGTGTGTGTGTGTGTGTGTGTGTGCACACGTTCTGCATCATCGCTCCCATTTTCTGCTCTTTAATCACAACACAGACACACACATACACAAGGCGACAAAATCTGATACTTTGTAACCCTGAAAATATGAAAGCCTCAGAAACTAAGATTGATGTGTGTGTTGCACAGATTTCCATTAGTCTAATGTGTGAGTGTGTGTGTGTGTGTGTGTGTGTGTCAGTGTGAGTGTGAGTGTGTGTAACTTTAGATCTGGTTTACACACAGTCTGTCCGTTTACACTAATGAAGAGAAAACACCATCTCTGTCTGTTGATCTTATAAAATGGAGGAAAAATGTATTAATTCAAAAGTAAAAATGTAAATCACTTTAAAAATTAACAAATAAATAGATTCACTTTGCTAATGTAGTTAAATGCAACAGTAAAATAATAAATCAATAAATCTTTTAATTGCATATTTAATATAAAAAGCATTTGCCAATTACTTTATTTCTTTAGTCATCACAGCTTTTAAGTAATTAATCCTGAAACCCGGAAGTGAATCAGCATTTTGCTACAAGCTCTTTGTTAATTAATATCATTGAGATTCTATTATAGTTTTTATTAATATTCTGATTCAGTTTCTATTTTTATATTTTCTGTTTACATTTTAGTTTAAGTTTTAGTAATTTTGTCATTTACATTAGTTTTTGTTATTTTTAAATGTCTATATAGTTTTTATTCATTTTTATTTCAGTTTTAGTCATTTAGTAAATCAAGCTAAACTAATTTAAAATGAGAAATGTTGCCTTGGCAACTAGCTGAAATAAAAGATTTTCTATATTTTATTTTATTTAACATTTATTTAATTTCAAGTAAAGAAAAAGGTTTATATAGTTTTATTTTTTGTCTCGGTTTTAGTTTTAGTTAACTATAATAACGATAGTACTTCAGGACCTTCCTGCAGGATTTTTTGATTGGCAGATTTAGTTTTATGAGTAAAAAATACGAAACGTGGCGAACGTTACTTAAGTATTAAATGAGTTATACACAGCCAAACCTTTAACATGAATTTTGTTTTAAAAACGCAAGTTGTAAAATGTAAATGTAACTAGTTGCTAAATTGCTTTTCATGTGAGAATGAAGGAATTGAAGATTTAACATAAGAAAAAAAAGAGCATTTCTGCTTCAGTATTTTGTAGAAATCAGACTGTGCTGATGTAGAAAACACAATAAAAGATACAGCATAAATAAGTACACCCCCTCTGAAACTTAAATTCAGCAATTACTCTTTACTTAGAAGACATGTTAGTGTTCTTTAGAGATATCATTTCCAACAAATCTGCTTGATCAATTACCAAAGAAGAATGTCAAAATTATTCAGGAAGATATCATTTTCTTATCAAAGTGATAAAATGCTGTGTTGCAAAAATGAGTACACCCTCCTGAAAGTTACTAAATAAAACTAAATTAAATTTCTGGTGTAAGGTTAAGGCCAGTTTTGATCAACAGGTAAGTATGTTGAACCAAAACTGTTAAAGAACTGTTAATTTCTTGACAATTAAAAGTGTTATAGCCTACTGAATCATACTCAGACTTAATGCTTTCTTAACATTTAACAATATTTCTTAGCATAAAAGAGGACAATGGTACAAGAGGAATACCAAATTATTGTTTTAAGTGTGAAAATATAGCAAAAGTAACAGAGAAATTAAAAACAATGGACTTGTGAAAAGGCCCCTGAAATAATCAGGTCTTCACTTCAAGCTTTCATTTAGTGCTGAGTGAGTTTTTACTAGAAAAAGAGCAGGAGAAACACCAAGAAAGTGTCTCAGAGCCGGCAAAAGCTATGAAAACTGAAAAGAGTGACTGTTTATCTCACAGAGTAAGATGCAGCCTGCAGAAGAACTACCTAGCCAAAGCACAATAAACTCATTTAGCTTTTTTCAAAGCCTATATTTACAATATATAGACTTCTGGGAATCCATACTCCTGTCTCATGAGACCAAGTCAAACATTTCAGATCAGAGTTGTGTACTTAAGTGTTATGGAGGACATATTAAGTATCAGAATATTACACGTTATTGAATTAAATCTAGGGTGTACTCATTTCTGCAATCCTTCATTTAAACAAAATTGGCCAAGTTACTTATTTTACAGATATTAATGGAATATTTGTGACCCTGGAGCACAAAAGCAGTCATAAGTAACACAGGTATATTTGTAGTAATAGACAACAATACATTGTATGGGTCAAAATTATCCATTTTTCTTTTATGCCAAAAATCATTAGGATATTAAGTAAAGATCATGTTCCATGAAGCTATCTGTAAATTTCCTACCATAAACATATCAAAACTTAATTTTTGATTAGTAATATGCATTGCTAAGAACTTCATTTGAACAACTTTAAAGGTGATTTTCTCAATATTTAGATTTTTTTGCACCCTCAGATTCCAGATTTACAAATAGTTGTATCTCAGCCAAATATTGTCCGATCCTAACCTATTTATTCAGCTTTCAAAAATCTCAATTTCTAAAAATGGACCCTTATGACTGGTTTTGTGGTCCAGGGTCACACATAGACAGACAGAGAGACTCACTCGTGGTGGCCCCAGCCGAGCTCGGGCAGGTAAGGCAGTTTCTTAATGCGGATGATGGAGTCGTAGATGGACGGCTGAAGACTCTGAGCGACGGCGTTGGCCAGAATCACAGCGATCATGATGGGCAGAATGTGACTGATCTGACCCGTCAACTCAAACACGATCACGGCCGTGGAAACCGTGTGTGTGACCGCTCCAGATAACGCCGCCGCTCCTACAGAGAGACAGATTCAACAAAGCAAATTAAAAACACTTCAAATTGGTTCACTTTAAATTAATGAACTAAAAGAAAAACTAAATAGCAAATGCACACAAACTACTGAGCCGATTCAATTCAAATTCAAACTCATGAATTGACGAGAAGAGATATTTACTGAATTGCAATTCAAAGAATTTCAAGTCGCACAGAACTAAATCAATGGTGCACAACACTAATGTAAACATTCAAACAACAAAAACATCTACATATATTAAAAATTAAAGAAATTGGTATCTACACTTCTAGTTATAGCTTGATTTTTTAGAATTACTATTTTTCATGATACAAGATTTACTTGTTATATACACACTTAAATTTGCAGTGAAACACAGTCACATGGCTACTTAGATGTGCATTAAATATAAATAAATAGTAGGTAAAAATGTATCAAATTAATCAAATTTGACAAATTTATATATATATATATTTTTTTAAATTAGAACATTTCAACATACCTTTTATATATTTATAAAATGAATAAAATTGTGTAAAATATTCATAAAAATGTATTTAATATTTAAAAATATTACTAATATTTAAAAATATTTCATCATTTTCTAAGAAAAACAATTTGTTACAGCGCATTTGATGGTCAAAATCCTACACTTCTCTAAACCCTTCACTATATTGGCCATTAAGCTATAAATAAAATAATAAGCATTCAAAAGTGGTTATTGTTATTTCATAATTAAATCCAGTGGCTACTAATCAAAGACTAACAATGAAAACAACAATCCACGACCAAACACAACAAAACTAAATCAATGCCTCTCAAAATCACTATGGCAACAATGAAGCAATTTCCATAAAAGGTAATCAGCTGTGATGAGTGTGTGTTTGAACATGTGTCTGTTGAAGCTCTGCATGTGTACGAGAGCGTTTGCTTCTCACCCACAACAGCGTATCCTCCGGGAACTATGGGATAGATGATTCCGTCTGTATTAATGCCCTCTGGAAACCATGCAGACATACTTTCACCCACCAAACGACCAAACGCAGCACCTGAAACACATTCCCAGGTCACATTTTAATAAATACAGTTGTGCTCATAAGATTACATACCCCTTGCAGAATATGCAAATATGTTAATAATTTTAACTAAATAAGAGGGATCATGAAAATTGCATGTTATTTTTATTTAGTACTCTCCTGAATAAGCTATTTCTCATAACAGATGTTTATATAAACTCCACAAGACAAAATAATAACTGAATTCATAAACAATGACCCCGTTCAAAAGTTTACATACCCTTGAATCTTAATAATCTGTGTTGTTTCCTGGATGATCCACAACTGTTTTTCTGTGATGTGATAGTTGTTCATGAGTCTCTTGTTGGTTCTGAGCAGTTAAACTGCCTGCTGTTCTTCAGAAAAATCCTTTAGGTCCCTCATATTGTTTGGTTTTCCAACATTTTCTGCATATTTGAACCCTTTCCAAAAGTGACTATGATTTTGAGATCCATCTTTTCACACTGAGGGCAATTAAGGGACTCATACACCGCTATTACAAAAGGTGGAAACATTTACTGATGCTCAAGAAGCCAACACAATGCATTAAGAGCTGGGGGGGGGGTGAAAACTTTTGAACAGGATGATGATGTGTAACTTTTTCTTATTTTGTTTAAAGATCATATTTTGTTTTCATTTGGTACTGAACTTAAGAAGCTACATAAATACTTAAGTGTTTCCCAGAAGACAAAATAAGTACAATTTACCCTGATCATCCAATTCAAAAGTTTACACCCCCCAGCTCTTAATGCATTGTGTTGCCTTCTTGAGCATCAGTAAATGTTTTCACCTTTTGTAATAGTTATGTATGAGTCCCTCAGTGAAAAGATGGATCTCAAAATCATACAGTCACTGTTGGAAAGGGTTCAAATATGCAGAAAATGTTGGAAAACCAAAGAATGTGCAGGAGCTGGGGGATTTTTCTGAAGAACAGCAGGCAGTTTAACTGCTCAGGACCAACAAGGGACTCATGAACAACATCACAAAACATAAAAACAGTTGTGGATCATCCAGGATTTAATACACATAGTATTAAAATTCAAGGGTGTGTAAACTTTTGAACGGGGTCATTTTTATAAATTCAGTTGTTATTTTGTTTTGTGGAGAATATGTAAACATCTGTTATGTGAAATAGCTTATTCAGGACAGTATTAAATAAACAATTTGCATATTCTGCAAGGGTTTATGAGTACAACTGTATATTGCATAAAATATTTTTAACATGTAGGCGAGACACTACAGGAAAAACTATTGTTTTTTTCATGCACTTGCCAATTTTTAGCTTTTGAACAATTTTGCTTCTATAACATGTCTTCTTTCAGAAAAGTGAAATGATCCAAAATACACATTTTATTTTAAGTTTATTTTATAACATTTTATCTATGTGCATCTGTACATTAAAGGCTGTTTTCTCAAAATGGTTTCTTTCTCCACTTCAGCAGCACTTACATACACCAACACTTAGAGTTTTATTCCTCTCTATATTCTGAAGGTTTTTACTGAAGGGTTTCTTCATATATCAATCACATGGTTTTTATTATTGCACTTTATCTATTTGCATCTATAGATTTTAGCATCTATAAGCCGTTTCCTCAAAATTATTTTTTTTCTCCACTTCAGCAGCATTTACACACACCAAAACTTAGAGTTTTATTCCTAACTATATTCTGAAGGTTTTTATAGAGGGGTTTGTTGATATATACTTACACAATGATTTTTATAACATTTTATTCCTAAAAACATGGCGAAAATGCACTTTTCTCTTGCTGACAGAATTTTCAGATTTATGGAGTGATAAAATGAGAAATCCAAAATCCCTTCAGTAAAAATCTTTAACTCTAACATCTCAATAAATTAAAACAAGAATTTTGAACCTGGCTTTACCCAATGTCCATATTTAAACTCTGGAAATGTATTCAAATGAGTGCAAACTTAATGTAATATTTAAACACAACATTTCAGAAAACTTCTAATACAAAACATGTACTGTAATTAATCAACGGGGGAAGTACTGCTATATCTATTAGTTACATTTTTACACAATAAACCTGTGGCGTCTTGCTTTAAAAGTTTAATAAACATACAAATACTAACCAATGACGAAAACAGGCATGAAGGCTCCACATGGTACAGGAAGAGTTGTGGCTAAAGCAGACATCCAGAACTGCACAAAAACAACAATAACACTCATTAAAACATAAACAAAACTATTTCCGTAATATTTCAGCAAAACCTAATAGCTTTCTCTACCTCTGCAGCAAAATTTCGGCTTATATAACCAAGAAGAGAGGACAAAAACAATATTAACCAATAATATAATCAGTGTTGAGGAATTAACTAACTAAAAGTAGCAAAGCTACTAACTCGGTAGAATTCATTTTTCAGTAGCATGACAGTAATTTTCCAGTAACAAGCTATTTTGTGGTGTAGTGTGACAAAATTACATTGCTGGTTATTACAGTGACGCACCTGTATGAAATAAAGATTAAAAACAGTAATGACCAAAAACTATTTAATTGCAACAGATTTAGAACTGTCATATGTGACCCTGGAGCACAAAAGCAGTCATAAGTAACACAGGTATATTTGTAGCAATAGCCAACAATACATTGTATGGGTCAAAATTACCCATTTTTCTTTTATGACAAAAATCATTAGGATATTAAGTAAAGATCATGTTCCATGAATATATTTTGTAAATTTCCTACTGTAAATATATCAAAACTTAATTTTTGATTAGTAATATGCATTGCTAAGAACTTCATTTGAACAACTTTAAAGGTGATTTTCTCAATATTTAGATTTTTTTGCACCCTCAGATTCCAGATTTTCAAATAGTTGTATCTCAGCCAAATATTGTCCTATCATAACAAACCATACACAAATGGGAAGCTTATTCATTTAACTTTCAGATGATGTATAAATCTCAATTTCACAAAATTTACGATTTATGACTGGTTTTGTGCTCCAAGGTCACATATAGATTGTTTATGGCAGTGACTATAGCTCACATTATAGGCCTTTCTGCGAGTCTGCAGCCGCACACAATAGCCTGGCATATGACAAACCAGAGGGGTGTGATATTCACACATGCGCATGTGTGCGTCACAACACATCAAAATCCCCAAATATCCTCAGAGATCAACGCTTCGTTATACATCTGATGCAAAATCTGTCACGCCCGTCATCTACATGACATTTTATGCTTAGACTGTACAATTTCCTCATCAGACTAAACTAGAAAATTAAATAAATGTCAGATGTAAATGTGTAAATAAACAACAGTTTCATGTTCACAAAAAAAAAAAAAAGCTACTTTCTGACAATTTAATCCACAATCAACTATTTGGAACATTACAAGAATGAAAAAAATAAAAATAAATAAATAAATAATAATTTGTAGTAGCTATTATAAGTATTACATACATATATTGGCAACACTTTATTTGAACCCTCTGGGGTCTGAGAGTGTTTTGACATTTGTGTTTTTTTCAGTATCTTAAAAACATATCCTTGTTACACGTTACATGTACTTACTATTATAATAACAATAAATTATGCATAATTACATGCAAGTAACCCTAAACCAAACACTAACCATATAGTACATGTAGTTAATTAATATTACTCGGTACTTAAATGTATAATTACACTGTAACAAGGACACCTTAAAATAAAGTGCAACCAATATATTTTATAAATAATATAAATAAAAAATATATTTATATAAATTATTATAATTATAAATTTTATTTGAAATGCTAAATTGTTTATTTATAATTATTATAAATTATAATAACAGAAAAACTAGATTCCAAATAATTTTAACGACATGGAAATAAAAGTTTGACAAAACTTCTTTGTAAAAATCAAATAGAACAAAATGATAAAAGTGTGTGTGTGTGTGTGTGTGTGTGAGAGATCTCATTAGTGAACAAAAGAAAATCAAGTCATCTTTTTATTCCATAACTCTTTATTTGAGGTAAATTAATAATATTAAGCAAATGGCAACACAAACACACATGTCTGGAAATAGCATTTCTGTTTATTTGATAATTAGACAAATGAACACACACACACACAGATAAAGAAAGATAAAACACACACTCACTTGTCACTTGGTACTGAATGTGAGGTGAATCCTGAAATGAACTGTGCGTAATTAGTGAAGTGATTTTATTGGCTGATCACACAACAGAAAGAGGAGATAATTAAGAGAGAAAGTCACGCACAAAAGCAAACACAACACACACACACACACTCGATGGTTCCTGCGAGAACAGAAGGGCTCCTGCTGGAGGTAGAGGTGGGATTCAGTGTGAATGTTACGTAAGTGTTATGTGAATTATGTTGGAGAGTGTTTGAAAGCTGTGGGTGGATAGAGAGAGATCACTGCATAATATTCTCTCCTTCCTTCCTCTCGTTCGCTCTCTCCTGGCACTGAAAAATGGACAGATCCATCCAAAATCTGCGCTTCTCTTTCTCTCCACCTGCCAGCATTTTTTCAAAGTTCCTCCTTTCTATTATTATGCCTCAAATTAAATTCACACACACACACATACGTATATATATACATTATATATATATATATATTAGTGGTGTCAAAATTAGCGCGTTAACGCGGGAGATTATTTTTTTCAGATTAACGCGTTAAAACGCAATTAACGCAGGAGCGGGGCTAGGGTTGGCCACCCCATTCACAACTGCTGCCTCTGTCTCTTTTTTCCTGAAAAGGATTGCATTTATTTAGATGCAAAACGTCTTTATGACCACATCAAACGGGAGACGTTTCAGTCTCTAACGTCGCCTCCGCACCAGGTGCGAGTCAAACGAGCACTGAAAAGATTAAGATACTGTGCTCGTAGCGCGCGCTCTTCAAATACACACACAAAGATGCCGGCGCGCGCTGTAGCCTGTATCATTTCATATCAAACAGCGAAAGAAACTACGTGCATGCAATGTCCTAGTTATGCCGTCAGTTAAGGCATGAAGTTACCAAAAAGGCGATTAAAGCTGCCTTAAAACTGTGTGCATGCATGCAATATGATATGCGTCACATTTAAGAACATGTCTGAGGCACCCCAGCACTGTCTCCCTCATCTAACACCCGATTCAACTCGTCCGCTCATTAGTAGAGACTTTAAGACCTGAAGTGGGTCAGAAAGCAGCAGCAGCTTTTAAAGGAATAGCAGACAAATAATAATAACCAGCTGCTGTGATGTGTATTAATCCAAGAACAAAAGAAAAAAAAGAGGAAATCAATAACTTTTACAGCTTTAAGGGGTTCATCTAGATTTAATTTAGAATTTAGTGTTTGGTAACTATTCATTTTCTGTATATTTCTGCTGAAGGGCACAGGTAGCTAAATATGTCATTTATTGTAATGGGCTTGTGTGAAGATTGTTTTAAATTCACTTAAATTAGAAGTTAAGTCTAATAAATGTTAAAATTGATAGCTGTCAATTATACTGTAATGCTGAATGGCTACAGTCAATGGTTAAATATTAAGGGGAAAAAATATTTTATAGAGACATCAGTAGTATTGATATCAGTGATGCTGGCCTTCAATCATAAAAAAGATGCCATTAAAGAAATATTAAAAATACACTGTCTTTATGTTGTTTGTACATTTGAAGATTGAATGTGAAATTATTGCAATATAAAAGTATATTTAAAAACGTTAATGTTTGGTGGGATTAATCGCGATTAATTTTAGAAAAATGTGCGATTAATTAGTTATTTTTTTAATCGATTGACAGCACTAATAATATATATATATATATATATATATATATATATATATATATATATTCAGTTTTAACATCAATTCATTAATAATAAAGTCTCTTACATTTATATATACTTAATTTACATTATAATTCATTAATACACACACACACACACATATATAGGTATATACACATGTATTATAAACTAGACTATTAAAATGTAAATATATATTTAGTTTTTTAAATGTACGTATATATTTTAATATCATGTAGTTTATAATACGTGTGTGAGTTTATATAAAATGAATATTATGAAATTAAAATTGATACACACTTAATTTATATTTAATTATAAATTAAATTATATCATTAAAATGTATTTATTTAAAAGAAAAATGAATATGTTAGTTATTTGGTATAACGTAAATTAGTTAAAATTAAACATTTGTGCTTCCACAAAACTGTTCTGAATATTTGAAGAGTACAACAATTTTTTGAACAGGACACTTCAAACCAAACATATATATATATTATTTATTATATAACTTTTAAATGGTACTTCCATCCCCGGATGTCTCCAAAGGCAGGTTTTGTCAGATTTAGCTCGATTCTGGGGACAAATTTCCCCCCCAATCATAACCAAGTGTTTCCAGATTACAGACACACAGGATCAGCTAAAGGACATGCAGGGCACTTGTCCCCATGACAACACTGACGACATCACTTCCTGTGCCATGACAGGTTTCAACCGGGTCCTGATGAGGTTGCCAGGGTGACACACTTGTGCAGGTAACACACACACACACACACACACACACACACTATTTTCCTCAGCCAGTGACTTAAAGAGCTGGGTTTGGTTTGTCATTCATCAGGCCGGGTGAAGCTGTAAATACCAGACAGGTGTTGATATGTAAATGTGGGCGGGCATATGTTAATGAGCTCATGTATTATTACCGTGGTGTCAATAAATGCTCTGGAGGAACTGGACAGGAAGTTAAGAGCTCAGGAAGTTTCCAAAAAACATCAGCCTTTTAAACCAAACAATCAAAGCCAAAAATGAATACTATGCTGTTAGATGTGTGTGTGTGTGTGTGTGTGTGTGTGTGTGTGTGTGTGTGCGGGTTTATGTGGTTTATGAGGACACAAATTTGTTTAATGACATGGGTATAACAGAGGTATTACAATTTGAAGGTGGTTTATGAGGACACTGCCTATGTCCCCGTAATTCAAAAGGCTTAAAAAACATACTAAATGGTGTTTTTTTGAAAATCTATAAATGCACACAGTCTCCTGTGAGGGCTAAGTTTAGGTGTAGGGTTGGTGTAGGGCAATAGCACATACAGATTGTACAGTATAAAAACCATTACGCCTATGGAGAGTCCCCGTAAACCACAAAAACCAACATGTGTGTGTGTGTGTGTGTGTGTGTGTGAGAGTGTGTGCGTGTGAGTGTGTTTATTTACCTTCATAACGATGAAGATGACGAGGATCACGAAGACGTTAGCCTGCGGATGTTTCCAGGCGGTCGAGTGACTGTCATAATTAAAGTCTTCCGTCATTCCTTGCTTCGTCCAAGTGCGATTGTCAAAAAATGAAACCAGGGTCTCCTTCTGTGTAAGCTATAAAAACAAAATACATGTTATGAACAGAAAATCTGGTATTTGGTTTCTTATTTATTTATTTTATTTGGTTATTATAATAATAATAATAATAATAATAATTATCATCATACATACGAATTTCCCTGATCATTAATTAATCATATAAATTTAGAATTAAAATAAATAATTTAATAAAACACTTACTAATAGAAAAAAACATTTACATGCAAATATAACTCAGTATGAATTTTAGTATAATTTAGATTCTATTATGGTTTTTAATATTGTTTTGAATATTTTTTATTTTTATATTTTCAGTTTTCATTTTAATTAATTTTAGCAATTTCATTTTAGTAAATTTTTGTCGTTTTTTTTATGTGTGTCTGTATAGTTATTTAATTTAGTTTTAGTTATTTTAGTACATCAAGTTAAATAAAATAACATTTAAAAAATGTTGCAATGTTGCGTTTTTAATTTAACATCAACGAAAATAACTGTTAATGGTTTTAGCTTTAATTTCAGTTTTAGTTTAACTTTTAATAACCCAGATATGAACATGCAAATGTGTTGTTAAATTATTGAAACAATAAATTAAAATCTCTGAATAATGATACAGTTGTCTTCTATATATCTACTTATAGCAAAATTAACCTTGTTTCTTCATAAAAATGAACTTTGGCAACATTGAAATGAATTAAAACAACATACTAAAGTGAGCTGAATAAATGACACCATTATCTTAAGAGCTGAATTCACATCGAATTTAACTGAACTGGTTTCATACTCGATTCATTTCACAACATTAACATTGTTATTTTCCTGTTTATTAATGTAAAGCTGCTTTGAAACAATCTGTGTTGTATAAAGCACTACAGAAATGAACTTGAGACTTGACAAACATTAACATTTCAAGTAAACTTGCTTTTTAGGGATGTTTAGATGCATTTTACTACAAAACAAATACTGATGAAGAAAGGATTATTTGCAGTGTTTTATGAGAGTGAAGTCATACGCTGCTAATGGAGCCTTTTATTGCCTCACTCGGAGTCACTGATTAAAGAGTGTGTGTGTGTGTGTAGTTTATGCCTTATTCTGTATTTTATACGAGTGTGTGTCGTTAGGATTGATTAATGTATGCCTCATGTTTCTCTCAACTGTCTCATTAACTGGATGGATTTAACAGCCTGGGGAACAAACACATGTTTTGTGTGTGTGTCAGAGTGTGAGAGTGTGAGTGTGAGTGAATGTGTGTGTGAGAGTGAGAGTGCGTGAGTGAATGTGTGTGTGAGAGAGAGAGAGAGAGAGAGTGTGTGTGAGAGAGAGAGAGAGAGAGTGTGTGTGTGACTGTGAGTGTGTGAGTGAGAGTGTGTGTGTGAGAGTGTGAGTGCGTGAGTGAATGTGTGTGTGAGAGTGAGAGTGCGTGAGTGAATGCGCGTGTGTGTGTGAGAGAGAGAGAGAGAGAGAGAGAGAGAGAGAGAGAGAGAGAGAGAGAGAGAGAGAGTGTGTGTGTGTGTGTGTGTGTGAGAGAGAGAGAGTGAGTGTGTGTGTGAGAGTGTGCGAGAGTGTGTGTGTGAGAGTGTGAGTGCGTGAGTGAATGTGTGTGTGAGAGAGAGAGAGAGAGAGAGAGAGTGTGTGTGAGAGAGAGAGAGAGAGAGAGAGAGTGTGTGTGAGAGAGAGAGAGTGTGTGTGTGTGACTGTGAGTGTGTGAGTGAGAGTGTGTGTGTGAGAGTGTGAGTGCGTGAGTGAATGTGTGTGTGAGAGTGAGAGTGCGTGAGTGAATGCGTGTGTGTGTGAGAGAGAGAGAGAGAGAGAGAGAGAGAGAGAGAGAGAGAGAGAGAGAGTGTGTGTGTGTGTGTGTGAGAGAGAGTGAGAGAGAGAGAGAGTGTGTGTGTGTGTGTGTGAGAGAGAGAGAGTGAGTGAGTGTGAGTGAGTGTGAGTGTGAGTGTGTGTGTGTGCGTGTGCGTGTGCGTGTGCGTGTGTTACCTGTCCGGCCATGAACTGGCCAAGGCCCGGAGGGAAAGTGAGTGTTGAAATCAGTAAAGTGACGAGCGCGGGATACAACAGACGCCTGGAACACAATCAGACACGATAAACACGTGAATAGACCTAAATCTGTTCAGACAACTGTGTTATAATACGCTAGTAAAATAATACACAAGTACTTGATTGCTTTCAGAAAGCTTTGGGGATTAATTAAGATACTGTTTGGTCCATTTATGAACTTCTTTCTTTTTTTTTAAGCAGTAGTACAAAAAATAATATTATTTTAGCAGGTTTAACTACACTATTAGTTAAAAAAGGATTACGAAAGCATCCCAGGATGTATATTTTTAACATTTTCAAACATTCAGCCTCACGATTACAGAGAAACAAGTACACGCACGTGTTGTTTTAGCATCATTGAGATACTAAAGTAGTTTTTATTTTCATATTTTCTGTTCATTTTAATTTTAGTTAGATTAGCTAGTTTTAGTAATTTTGTGGTGTTTTTAATAAATCTATAGTTTTAATTTTTATTTTAGTTTTAGTTATTTTAGTAAAATTACATAAATTAACTTAAACATGCATTAAGTTAAGTCTTCAAATATCTAAACATTCTTAAATTAAGATACGTTTACTTATAAAGCAAACTGTCTTCAGATATTACATCTTTGTTTTAAAAAAAAAATAAAAAATTACAATTTTGTAAGTTTTTGCTTAAAAGAGGAAAATTATCTGCCAATGGAGTAAGAAAATAATTTTAATTCTTAATATCTTAGACAAAAAGATTATTTTCCCTTAAGATTTAAGATTATTGGCAGATATTTTTTCTTGTTTTAAGCAAAAACAAAGAAAATTGATATTTCTCAATATCTCAAGTCATTTTGTTTCTGAATTAAATGTATTTTGATTCAAGAATGTTTAGATATTTATACTTAAAACAAGAAACAAAGTAAGAAAGAAAATTATTTTTGCAGTGCACAAGTTGAACTGAAGGAGAATAGAAATATCTCCATGGCAACTAGCTGGAATAAAAAAAATTATTTTAACAAAAAAAAAAAAAAAATTTTTTTTTTAATCAAGTTTTTGATATATTTAACTTTTATTTTATTTCAAGTAAAAAAAGAAAAGGTTTTGGTTTTAGTTTCAGTAAACTATAATAACCCCGGGAACACTTACTTCTTCATGAGGAACTTGTTAATAGTCTTCTGTTTTCGCATAAACTGCACAATTAGCCTGTTCAGATACACAAACAAGGCCCCACCAAACCCGCTGGCGATTCTGCAGAGAGAGTGACATCAATGCTCATGAATAAATGATTCATAACAGTTCATTACATGATGTTGTTTGTGCTCTCATCAAATATCTGCTGGGTACAAAGTGTCTAAAACAAATGCACATCAACAATTAGCAGGAGACACTGATTCATGTTTTAGATGACTGCTCAAGTTTACAGTGAGCAATAAAACAAAGGACAAAAGAAACATATCACAAGAAACAGAAGAAGAGTCAAATGGATACGCAGTTAATCATGAGTTTCTTTTTCAATGCAAACAATCATTTGCCTTGTTTTACAATAAAAAATATATCTAAATATCCTTAAAATATGCATTTGGATTAAATCGCATCCAAAATAAAAGTTTTTGTTTACATAGTATATATATACTGTTTATATTTATTATGTATATATAAATACACACACATTCAGTATATATTTTGAAAATATTTAAATAAATCAATATTTAATATATAAACATACATTTTTTGTGAAATATATACATGCACGTGCGTGTGTTTTTATATACATAATAAATATACACAGTACACACATATATTATGTAAACAAAAACTTTTATTTTGGATGTGATTAATCGTTTGACAGCACTAATTAAATATAAATGTTTTAAAGACAGATCTAACAAAATTTTGCGAGGTTTATCACACTTTTTTTTATCTAACTTTGATTCTTTACCGTTTATCATTTTAGGGAAATTTATACTGGAAACCAAGACAAATTACATAAAGAAAATGATTTGTACACTGAAGAAGTGGTGCACAACAAATGCAAAGAAACAAGAAAAGAGATAAAAGATTCAGAACGGACCCGATCACAGCAAACGCTGGAAGCTCTTGGAGGTCAAAGGGGAAGTCCAGTCTGAAGCGTGTTTTAAAGAGAGCCGTGATCGTCTCTGAGAAACAGAGCAGATTCCTTTAACTCTGAACACACACAAGCATCTGATGTGTTTCTATAGCATATCTACACACAAACCTTCATCTCTGTTCCACACGGCCAGAACTCTGAAGATAAAGGCACTAAACGTAGCAGCAAAGAATCCACGCCAGTAGTTTCGTACGGCGAAAAACGTGGAGGTGACTTCGATGCTGAACAACACACCTGAAATACACACACATAAACTTAATATCTTGATGGAAATTTTCAGTGGTTTCAAGTTTTTTTTTTTTTTACTTAAAAATTTTCCTTTTTTTTTAAACAGAATTTTTCTAAGTGTTTTAAAATATAGACATATAAGTTTGTTCAAATTTAGAAATGTTTTCATTTAAATAGACATTTTGTAGTTTTATTTTAATTTACAGTAAATATTCAAAAAGTACAAATAACATTGTAACCCCTAGTTAAAACTGCATTAACTACATTACAAGTAAGGCTTTTTTCCAAATATAGACATTTTCAAACGTAGAACATTTCCATATTTAAAAAACACAATTTCTAGATTTTTTTTTCTATAAGGTTTTTTTAAATTGTGACCCTGGACCACAAAACCAGTCATAAGGGTCAATTTTTATTTATTTAGATGTATACATCATCTGAAAGCTGAATAAATAATCTTTCCATTGATGTAGAGTTTGTTATGATAGGACAATATTTGGCTGAGATACAACTATTTGAAAATCTGGAATCTGAGGGTGCAAAAAAATCTAAATATTGAGAAAATCACCTTTAAAGTTGTTCAAATGAAGTTCTTAGCAATGCATATTACTAATCAAAAATTAAGTTTTGATATATTTATGGTAGGAAATTTACAAAATATCTTCATGGAACATGATCTTTACTTAATATCCTAATGATTTTTGGTCATAAAAGAGAAATGGATAATTTTGACCCATGCAATGTATTGTTGTCTATTGCTACAAATATACCTGTGTTACTTATGACTGCTTTTGTGCTCCAGGGTCACAAATTAGAAATGTTCTGTGTTTTAAATAGACATTTTGTATGGTTTCTTTTTTTTTTTTTTTTTTTTTTTTTTTAATTTCCTGTAAATTTTCATAAAGTACAAACAACACTGCAACCTCTAGTTAAAACTGCATTAACTTCATTACAACTACTACTACAAGCTTTTTCAAATATACATTTTTTTTATTTTATTTTTTATATAGAAATGTTAAGTTTTTTTTTTTTTTCAAACAAAGACTTTTCGTAAGTTTTTTCAAATTTACAGTAAATATTCAAAACGTACAAAATAGCACTGTATCTCAAGTAAAAACTGCATTAACTACATAGTAACTGTACATATTTGTAATTTTAGGTACATTATTTAATTTTCATGTGAATGTTTTTTCTTTGTGTGCCATTCAGAAATGAATAGAAAACGGCTAATTTAAATTCCATTTTAATGCTTTAATTTACTACAAAGTCCTCAGAATTGAGCTAAAAAACTAAACAAGAAGCAGGATTAGAAGACCTTACATGAATATAGATATTTTCTGATATACATGTTTATTATTAGTATATTTGTGTGGTTAAAAATGAGTATAATCAACAGATACAAACTTTAAATGCAATATTTTTTTGCAGGTGTTTTGACGGATGTTAATTATTTTGACAGTTTTGATCTTAATTTAGTCAAAAATGATTAAACTCTGAACATTTACACAATGTTGTTTCAGTTCTGACCTCCAATAGGAGCAGCAAAGCAGCATCCGACCCCGACAGCACAAGCCGCCGCAAGCATCTCGATGTTTCTGGACTCATTCTGTTCAACACACACAACAGAAACATTAGCATACGACAGCAGACGAACCCCAGACACACACACACACACTAAACCAAAAAACAGAAGTACACACACACCAACACAATCAAGCACAAAACAAATCTACTTGCACAAAGTCACAAACTATAAAACACACACCATCACACTATCTACAAACAGATACAAACACAAACATAGACACACACCTGTGTTTGGTAAATCTATTCACAGATGGATATCCCTGTTAGTTTTATCCTCACAAAAGGAAAACTTCATCAAGAGAAATGCAAAAATATATACATTTTAGATCGATTTTGGTAACACACACACACACACACACACACACACACACACACACACACACACACACACACACACACACACACACACACACACACACACACACACACACACACACACACACACACACACACACACACACACACACACACACACACACACACACACACACACACACACACACACACACACACACACACACACACACACACACACACACACACACACACCTCTTCCCAGGAATAAAAACTATGGGGTTTATAATTCACCAATCTACATTTATGCATGTAGTAGACACTTTTATCCAAATGTAAGATTTGTATCTTACAATGTAAGAATTAAATAAATCTGCAAAAAAAAAAAACAACCGTCAAGAACTTTTGATGTAAAATGTACTTCTTTTTTAGATAGCAAAAAGGCATTCATTTTCCTCATAACGTCAGTCAAAGTTTCTTGCACCAAAAATGCTTGCAAATTAGTTTTTGTACTGATATTTTTCTTGCAATTCTCATTTTCATACAGTTTTTCTCACTAGATTCTCAATACTGTAAAATCATATTTAGTACTGTCAAACAATTAATCGCGATTAATCGCATACAAAATAAAAGTTTTGTGTTTACATAATATATGTGTGTACTGTATATACATTATATACACAATATACATTTACATATATATACACAATATACTGTATATACAATATATATTTATTATGTATATATAAATACACACACATACAGTATATATTTTGAAAATATTTACATGTCTATTTATATTCATATAATTTATATTAATATATAAATATATTTAATATATAAACATAACATATCTTTCTAAAATATATACATGCATGTGTGAGTATTTAAATATACATAAAAAAGCACAGTACACACACATATATTATGTAAACACAAACTTTTATTTTGTATACGATTAATCGTTTGGCAGCACTAGTAAAAACACTGATGTAATTTTTTTAAATCAGCATAGATAAAATACATTATTTATAGATACCACATTTTGTACGATTAGAGGAATTTTCTTAAAATTTCAAGCTATGATTTTTTATTTATTTACCTCATAAATTCCACCAAAGTACGACATGAATTTGCAGAGAAGAGCAGCACACAAACTGGCAATGTGCACAAACGGACCCTACGGGACAGAAAACACACACAATGCTTGTGATGAAATCAAATCAAAGCAGAGATACTTTAAACAACACTCATGTTCATTCAAACCGAGGGAGCCAAGTGGATATGAATGCAGCTTCCAAAAGACAAAAAATAGCCAAATAATATTTGTTTTATATTTGCTAATCACACCGGCGTGATTAGATCGTTTAGTGCAGCACACCTGCTGCTAAATTCAAATCTCTTTCTGTACAATGAAAGTGTTATAACTTACAATGTCTTTATACAAAGTCACTTACAATGTCTTTATTAAATTCACGTATTACATTATACAAAGTATTTCTGTATGAAGTCTGTATGTCTTTGTTTTTAAAATATTTTGAAGAAATTTGGAAGTATGGCCCCATGACAGAATACCCGTATCTGGTTTACTTTAGTAAATACAGACGGGTTTTTATGATTACACTAACATTAGGCTACTTTGCCCATTATAGATCAACTAACAATCTATAAAGGTGCAAAATGCATTTACTCACACATATTTGAGAATCAAGATATTTCATGATATAGTTAACACATTTTGGAATATTTAGAATAAAAAGGAAAAACTAGATGTGACCCTGGAGCACAAAAGCAGTCATAAGTAACACAGGTATATTTGTAGCAATAACGAACAATACATTGTATGGGTCAAAATTATCCATTTTTCTTTTATGACAAAAATATTTTGTAAATTTCCTACCATAAATATATCAAAACTTAATTTTTGATTAGTAATAGGCATTGCTAAGAACTTCATTTGAACAACTTTAAAGGTGATTTTCTCAATATTTAGATTTTTTTGCACCCTCAGATTCCAGATTTTCAAATAGTTGTATCTCAGCCAAATATTGTCCTATCATAACAAACCATACATCAATGGAAAGATTATTTATTCAGCTTTCAGATGATGCACAAATCTCAATTTCAAAAAATTGACCCTTATGACTGGTTTTGTGGTCCAGGGTCACATATAAGTTATAAGCGCTCCCTCAAAAATAATGAGTGCTTGATCGACTCAACACTGACTCATGTGAAATTGTTTTGATGGAGGAAAGGAAAGCAGGTAAATTAGATCTCAAAACTAAAACCATATTCTGAGTGTGTTCACCTCCTTGCCCAGAGGCAACCCGCTGCCCAGCGCACAGGTCAGTCCGAC
The DNA here is from genome assembly GCA_027422415.1 of Schizothorax lantsangensis. Classification (NCBI taxonomy): domain Eukaryota; kingdom Metazoa; phylum Chordata; class Actinopteri; order Cypriniformes; family Cyprinidae; genus Schizothorax; species Schizothorax lantsangensis. The sequence continues at coordinate 1,988,759 of CM049857.1, read as the reverse complement.
GACTTTGGCCACAAACGTTTTTAACGTGAGATATTCCTTCAGCACCACTCCTCTGAGAATCGTCTTCATTTCAGGAATACCAGACCCTGAATGAGAGATAAACGCAGGAGAGCGCCGCTGAATTATGAAGAAGAGCAGAAATCTTTCATGAGTGTGTGAATGTAAGTGCGTCTCACCCGCGGCCTGAGGCGCTACTATGTGTGTGAAGCCTGCAGAGAAACTGATGAGAACCACAGGATAAGTGACCCAAGCTAAATACTGCAGGATTACGTTACTGTCCAAACCACCGTACATCCACTTCTGTGCTGCAGAGAGAACAACACGCGGGAAAATTACAGGGCGTATGAACTACAAAATATAACTTCTATCTAGACAAAAACATACCTTAGTAGAAGTACAAGTTAGCATATTTCAATTGTACTTAAGTACATTTATTTCTATGCTTCTGAAATTGACTGATAAATTTAAATGACAATAAGACTTTCTTATTAAAAGACATTTAAAGCAGAACAACTGCTTGTCTAAACGATTTTTTTTGAACATTTAAGTTTCAAGAACATTGAACATTTCTAAGTTTGAAAAAGTTTCAGTTTTTTTTTTTTAAACTTATAAATGTTAAGTATTTTTGAAACAGAAATGTTCAGTTTTTTCCAAATTTAGAATTGTTCAAAGTTTTTTCAAAAATAGAAATGTTCAAAGTTTTTTTCCAAACTTTGAATATTTCTAAAAAAAAATTTTTTTTTTTGAATAATTCTGTTTTTTTTTTCAAAAATAGAAATGTAAAGTTTTTTTAAAACTTAGAAAGTTCAAACTTTTTTTAACATTCAAAGCTTTTCTCTGTTTTTTTTTTTTAAATAGAAATGTTCAAACTTTTTCAAACTTTAAACTCAAAAATAGAATTTTCCATAGTTTTCCTCTGGGGTTTTTTTTTAAATAGAAATGTTCAAACTTTTTCAAAAATAGAAATTTTCCAAGTTTTCCTCAAAATAGAAATGTTCTATATATATATATATATATTAAAAAAAGTTTTTCTTTTTCCAAAAATATTTCTAAGTTATGTTAACTTTCTCTATATATATATATAGATAGACAGATATATAGATATATAGATAGATATAGATTAGATATATATATATATATAAAAAAGTTTGACTTTGACATTTCATTTATATATATATATCCAAATTAGACATTTTCAAACTTTTTTCAAACTTAGAAATGTTTTTTCAAACCTAGTACTGATCTTAGTTTGAGGTTTGAAAATATTCTGCCTGTACAACACAATAACAAACAAAAAAAAATCTGGACAGATCAGAAAGGAATCATCAATGTGCCCAATGCCAAAATGCCATAATTACACGTTTATGCCACTACAAAATGTAACTGCAAAATATATATATTTTTTTTATTCAAAATAACTTTGATTCACAAGCATTGTAAAGTAACTTGTTTAATCACAGTTTTCTCAATATTGAGAAGACCGATCATCAAATTTGTCCATCTTCAGCCACTAATTAAAACAATAATTAAAACAGATTTATTGAGGTAAAATTAAGCATTATAAGAACAAAATGTTTGATTTTTGGCTTAGAAATTGCAATCAAGATGCAAGAATGCAATCAATCATTTTCAACAGCAATTATGTTACAAATTTGCCAAAATAAAACACTGTAAAAAAAACTAAAACTTATACCTCTGATATAGGCATTTAATTTGACTGCTTTTATGGAGTAACTAAAACCATCTTTAATCAGTGCTTTAGAAAACCATCTCTCTTGGTTCTTTAGGGAACTCTGAAACCTCCAAAGAACCTCCAAAAGAACCATATAACTCAAAAACCATATACAGCCAAAAATCATACAACACTTCCAACTGACATCTTTACCTCTTACACACACACACACACACTCACCTTGTAAGAGAAGGACGATGCAGAAATCCATAACAAAGCTGACCAGAGCCATGACGAGTCCCAGCAAGATGAGGAAGATCCAGTCCTCGCCGACCCGCGACATGAGGAACCGCTGACAGTGCACTGCACAGACTCCACAGAGAGAAACTACATTACCCACAATGCACCAGTGCCCAAAATCAGACTGCACTACTTAGAAG
>CM049857.1:1981647-1984147 GCA_027422415.1 Schizothorax lantsangensis | reverse complement strand
CCAATGATGACTCACCAAATGATGGAGCGAGAGCAGTGAATGTGAGCGTGTACGAGACGGATGGCACAGGACTGACAGTGTGGACGCGTCTTCAAACACACATAATGCTCTTAAATCACTTCTAAAGCAATGTTTCCAGACGTCTAGAATTTCACTTTTGAAACGCAGCCACCAACTTTAGACAAAAAATGAGACATGAAAGCCTATTAGCATGGGATGCACACACACACTCTCACACACACACACACTGAGACGTGTGTGAGAAGCGGAACTTATAAATGTCTTGTTTATGCACAATATGTAGATGTTATGAGGGTGAAGCGTTTATGTAAGAGTGTGTGTGTGTGTGTGTGTGTGTGTCTGCTGGCTTCGGTTTTATAACACCACTCCATCAAATCAAATTCATTTGCTTGCATTTCTCTCTCTCTCTTCTTCATTTAACCCCTCGCTTTCTGTTCAAAGAACTAAAATTTCCTTCTGTTAGCCTCCGGATTCATTTATGAGCAGCCAAGAGCCAAGTGTGTTTCTTACAGAAACTTTTGGGATGTGATATTTACTATTTTTCAAAGCGACTTATAAAAAAAGGAGGAACAATTGTGAAAAACAAGTGTGGAAATTTACAAACTCGTTTGACCTTTGCTGAAACACTTATGTTTACTCAAATTTTCCATAAGCGGTTATTTAGTGTAAAAAATATATTTTTTAAGTTGTAAATAAAATACTAATTATTGGAGTATGTTTTACACTAAAATACTATTTCAGTATTTTTTAATTAAAAACGTAATTCAATGTGTTACTTGCAATTTGTGAAATTTATTAACAATTTTTGAGAAAATAGTCTCAAAGTAAATCACTTTTGGTGTAGGTGAGGAAACTGTTAAATACTTTTATGTAATTAAAATTTAATTAATTTTAAAGATGTTTAATTACAGTGAAGCTGTTTATAATTTAAAGACATTAAAACACAGATTTAATCTCAGATTTAAAAATACTTTAAAACAAATAGCTAATCTTTCTCTCTGTATAATTCCCATAAAAATCCAAACAAATTTATAACAAAAAAGGGAATCTGAATAAGGGTGATAATTAGGACTAATTTGCATTTAAAAACCCCACAAAACTCAAATTTATCTATAAAAAAAAAAAAAGTTAACAGAATTGTTTAATCAAACATCAATGGCAAAATTTATGAAACAATAACATGAACATTTTGAAATTTTAATAATTGTTGAATGGTATATTCTGAATGGAAAAACTACACTATTTAAAAAGGGTCATGATACTGATAAATGTAGTTATTATACTTCTCAAAATTGTTCATGTATTTCCCAGTACTGTATATGATAAAAATCAATCAATAAATCAATCAATCAATCAATCAGATTACACACACTTTAAAGAATGGCATCTGTTATAATATATATATATATACAGTGCCCTCCACTAATATTGGCACCCTTGATAAATATGAGGAAAGGCGGCTGTGAAAATAAATCGGCATTGTTTATCCTTTTGATCTTTCCCTCAAAAAATTAACAAAATTCTAACCTATCATTGAAGTAAAACAATTGAAATTGGGGAGAAAATCTCATGATGAAATAAATGTTTTTCTCCAATGGATGTTGGCCACAATTATTGGCACCCCTAGAAATTCTTGTGAGTAAAATATGTCTGAAGTATATTCCCATCATATTTACATTTTTTAGCACACCAACTAGGAGCATGAAATTGTCCAGCCATGACTTTCTGTTCCAGATTATAAATATGAGGAACACAAGGCCAAATTCCCTTAATCATCCATCACAATGAGAAAAAACAAAGAATATATTTCTGATGTCAAAAGATAAAGCTTCACAAATTAGTGAATCAATGAGCAGTGAAAAAATTTATGCAATAATTAAGAATTTCCAATCAACAGAAAATGTTACGAAACTGCCTGGAAGAACGTGTGTCTATATCGTCCTAATGCACGGTGAGGAAGAGTTTGAGTGGCTAAAGACTCTCCAAGGATCACAGCTGTAGAATTGCAGAATATAGTTGAGTCTCGGGGTCAGAAAACATTAGAAAAAAATTGTCAAACAGTCCCTACATCACCACATGTTGTTTGGGAGGATTTCAAGAAAAATGGAAACATGACTACTTCATGGCTCTGGTATCAGATGACTAAAATGGCTCTGGCTTCTAGGTCAGCAAACACTCAAGATGCTGCACACAGGGATGATACAATGAAATATACTGCTGTATTTTTGATGTTGTGGGCCTATATTTCTGCTTCTCTTGTTTAGAACATGGCATCTTGATTCTATTAAATACCAACATATAAAAAATCAATAAGTGATTTGACCCTGTTAGAAATCTTATAATGGGCCATGTTTGGATATCCAACCGGACAATAATCCAAACACAAACCTCAAAAACAACACAAAAATGGGTCACTGAGCACAAAACCAAGCTTCTGCTGGCCATCCAGTCCTCTGACCTGAACCCTGTAGAAGATGAG
>CM049857.1:1956647-1976647 GCA_027422415.1 Schizothorax lantsangensis | reverse complement strand
AGCACACTATAAACCCATGCAGAAACCACACTTACTACAATACCATGATCAATACACATACAGGCACCGTCATTACTGGAGGATCATAAACTAATATGAGATCTCACACACATACCACCCTGTATAATCACATATATATATATATATAATCATTGTATCTAAATATATATATATATATATATATATATATATATATATATATATATATATATATATACACACACATACACATACTACATATTTAAAACATTTAAGTATAATTATATTGTAATTTGTAATGCATTAAAAAAATGAAAATAATATTTTGCTATTTTAAAATAAATAAATTTGATTATTAAAAATGAATTTTAATTATTTCATACATGTAATTTAAATACAAATAATTTATTAATTTAATGCAATTTAAATAATACAATATTAATCATATGATATTTAAATAAATATTAATAAAACACATTTAATAACCTAATTTAAATTACATTACATTCTTATATAGATATATACATACACACACGTTTGTGTTATTAATTTATTTTAAATGATAAATTGACATTTTTGATTAATAAAATACAAAATATTATATACAGTAAATAAAAAATGTGATTTAAAAATGTATTTACATTTATATTTAAACAATAAATATAATTTCTATAATTATACAGTAATAAAAAAAACGTTAATGTGCGTGTACACTTTGTTCTGCTGATTTTGCATCTTTCGTGGAGGTTTTATTTAGATGATTGACCTCTAGAGCTCTAAATTTCCACACACCCAAAAGGCCAAAGGTCAAAGGTCAGTTATCATATTAGTCTTCTTCAGTACGGTGATTTCTTTGTTCCTCCCTCCCTCTCTCACACACACACACGCTCACACACACACATCCCTCCAAACCTCTTTGTTTCAGCGCAGGTGCTTTAATGACACCTGATAAACTTACCAACCCTGCGGACTGTGTGTGTGTGTGTGAGTGTGTGTGTGTGTGTGTGCATGCGTGCTTGCGAGTGTGTGTGTGTGTGTATGTTGCTCTGTCAGCATTCCATACGGGAGACAGGAAGTGTTTTCCCAGAATTCCCTGCCCTGCTGAAAAGTCCAGCTCAAACCAGCTTAAGTTTGATGGAGGCTGATGTTTGGAAGACTCTGTCTGGTTTCTAAAAGCTTATTAACTGATCAACCAGCTGCTTTAAAGCCCTGCAGCTTATAATAACTAAAACAGCTCAAGATGTTTCGGAACATAGCTGGTTGATCGCTGGTCTGGTTAGGGTTTGGGTCAGTTTGTAAGACTGCATTATTTGATCAAAAATACAGTAAAATACTATATATTTTTAGAATCTAAATTAGCTGTGTTTTATGTGAATATCTGTTAAACTGTAATTTATTTCTGTGATCAAAGCTGTATTTTCAGCATCATTACTCCAGTCTTCAGTGTCACATGATCTTCAGAAATCATTCTAATATGCTCTGATTTGCTGCTCAAGAAACATTTCTGATTATTATCAATGTTGAAAACAGTTTATTTTTTGTGGAAACTGTGATGCATTTTATTTTTCAGGATTCACAGATGAACAGAAAGTTCAAAAGAACAGCATTTATTTGAAATAGAAATCTACTGTAACATTATAAATGTCTTTACTGTCACTTTTGATCAATTTAATGCATCCTTGATGAATAAAGGTATTAATTTCTTATTGGCCACAAACTTCTGAACAGTAGTGCACCACTCAGATCGGATACAAACACATAATTAGTTGCTCATTGGATCACAGGTAGATTAACTCCTCTGTTTACTGTCGTGAAGAGAGAAACAGAGAAAGCTGGCGGATCCAGGTTTGTGTTTGTTGATTTGTAAAGGGTTGACGAGGTCACATGACCCACATCAAGCCGGACGTTAACTAAAACCTTCAAAAAACCTTATGAACGGCACGGACCGAAATAAAGATGCAAAAATAAATCCAAACAAACATGCAGCAACAACAAAGTCCCCGAGAAGTGCAAAGCTATGATTATGGTGTGTATTTGTGTGCAGCTATGTGTTTGAAGCGACGCTAATTGCAGCCGGACGAGCGAGACGACGCGTGACCCCAACCCGACTGACCCTAACGAGCAATATTTATAACCAAAACACCACAACAACAACTACAGTACAACTTTAGAAAGCACATGAGAGAAAGAGAGAGACGATAAAACTGACCCCCTGGGGCTTAGGTCTAATCCCAGACTAAAATGTAAGTCTGAGCTGTTTCAACTGAAGGAAATGTAACACTTAGCACTAACTGATCTTAAAATGTCAGTGCATTGTTTGGTCTCAAGATGCACACCAGTGATGTTTTTCTAAGGCTTTTTTTACAGCAGCGGCACAGATGCACAAGCTTGTTGAGCGAATATCCCTTTCTGACAGACATCACTGGAAAGATTGTAGTTCGGACGGATATGTGAAAGAAAGTGAGTAAACCAATGCACAAGTTACTAAAGTTAATTGTTGGTAAGGGGGGGGGGGGGGGGGAGAGAGAGAGAGAGAGAGAGAGAGAGAGAGAGAGAGAGAGAGAGAGAGAGAGAGAGAGAGAGAGAGAGAGAGAGAGAGAGAGAGAGAGCTCTTCTGTTGCATGATCTTGATTGCGGTTCGCTCCAATTAAGCACAAGCATTTGTGACCCTGGACTCCAAAACCAGTCATAAGGGTCAATTTTTTTAAAATTGAGATTTATGCATCATCTGAAAGCTGAATAAATAATCTTTCCATTGATGTATGGTTTGTTATGATAGGACAATATTTGAAAATCTGGAATCTGAGGGTGCAAAAAAATCTAAATATTGAAAAAATCACCTTTAAAGTTGTTCAAATGAAGTTCTTAGCAATGCATATTACTAATCAAAAATTAAGTTTTGATATATTTACGGTAGGAAATTTACAAAATATCTTCATGGAACATGATCTTTACTTAATATCCTAATGATTTTTGTCATAATTTTTTTTTGATAATTTTGACCCATACAATGTTTTGTTGGCTATTGCTACAAATATACTATAATAAAATATTTTAAAATACTATAAAATATAAATTAATATAAAAATTACTTTACACATTACACAATTGGTAGTATGTACTATAACAACAGAATAAGAAAGTATTCTTAACTTTCTTCAGTGTTGTGTTATTTTTTGGGAGAGTCTGTTGCATTGGCAATATTGTATTTAAAACAATCACGGCAACAACTACCAAGAACCTTCAGAGTACCACGAGATTCAGAGAGTCAGAATCTGCCCTTAATAAGTCAGCAAGTTCAACCTCAATCCATCAAACACACAAAGAGAGAAAGATCTGGAGTCAGCTGAACCTGACGCACCTTCTCAACGGGTCACTGAACACTTATTACTGAACACATCCTTTAAACTCACACACACACACACTCTCACATCACACACACAGTCTCACGCACGCACACACACACCAGATACACACGCACGCATCAGATAAACAAACACACACACACAGACACATACAGACAGACACAGACAGACACACACAGAACAGACAGACACGCACGCACACCAGATACACACACACACACACACACACACACACATCAGATACACACACACACACACACACACACACATCAGATACACACACACACACACAGCAGATACACACACACACAGCAGATACACACACACACACACACACACACACACACACACACAGCAGATACACACACACACACACACACACAGCAGATACACACACACATATCAGATACACACACACACACATATCAGATACACACACACACATATCAGATACACACACACACATATCAGATACACACACACACATATCAGATACACACACACATATCAGATACACACACACACACACACACACACACATCAGAGACACACACACACATCAGAGACACACACACACACATCAGAGACACACACACACACACAGAGACACACACACACACATCAGAGACACACACACACACACACACACACACACACATCAGAGACACACACACACACACACACTCACATCAGATAAACAAACACACACACACTAGATACACTAGATACACACACACACACGCTCTCTCCCTCTCTCACACACACACACACACTCTCTCTCTCACACACACACACACGCTCTCTCTCTCTCTCACACACACACACACACACACACACACACACACACACACTCTCTCTCTCACACACTCTCTCTCTCACACACAGTTTAAGCTGTCACTGCTGAACTTGTTGAAAGCTGAAAATGTTGGGACATAAAAACCAGGGGGATGAAGAAAAGATGAAAAAGAAAGAGTGAAAAGAGAAAATATAGAAGAGAAACAAACAGAGAAGGACACATGTAGAGAGAGAGAAAGGCAGAGAGAGAGAGAGATGTTTGGCCGAGTAACAGTAGGTTTATTCTTCCTGCAGTGTGAGAAGAATTTCAATTTTTCAGCGAGTGGGAGAAACGAACAAAGAGAAGAGAAGAACGACAGCAGCAGGAAAGAGATGTCAGAGCAACCTCTTAACACACAAAGACTGAAAAAAACAACCTCTCTCTCTCTTTTCTCTCATGTACTTCAGCATGTGTTGTTGTGTAATTCCTCACACCTCCACCGGGAGCGCCGTAGAGCGCCGTCAGTTCACAAAACTTACATTATTATTTAACAATTTATGGAAAACTGCCTTTCATTCACTTATCTGAGCGGATTCATTTATAGAAAGCAGACATGAAACAACAACTGGTTGAGAAGTAAGAAAGAACCAGTGACGTCAGATGAAAGGAAAGCCGTTTGAAATGTGAAGCAAGTTATTATATTTAACAATAACTGCAGAAAGTTGCTAAAAATATATTGTGTGCAGTCTTTGTGCTTGTTTGAAACTGATAACACAGTTTATATATTTTTATTAACTGAAATATTAGATGAAAAACAAACTCGTTTCAGCTGCCAACGCAATGAGTTTTGTTTAAATTAAGCACTAAAATTACTAACTGTAAATTAGTCAAATCTAAACTAAAATAAAAATAAAAATAAACCTAAATTTAACAAAACGGCGAAAGCACTTAATTTACAAAAAATTGAGCTAAACTAAAATTAAAACTGAAAAGATAAAAAAATAAAAGCTAAATCAAAATATTATTTAAAAATATTAGCTGAAAAATGTAACTTATTTCAGGCAGTTGCCAAAGCAATGCGTCTCATTTTTTTTTAAAAGTACTACAAAAGTACTACAATTACTAAATTATACTAAAAAAACTAAAACTAAGATTGAAATAAAAATCAATTAAACCTAAATAGTATAATTTAAAAAATATATAGACAAAAGCGCTAAAAATTAAATATAAAAAAAAAAAACTTAAAATGAAGCTAAAATGAAAATGGAAAATTAAATACTAATAATTTCAGTTAAGCCCCTTTCACAAAGAGATTCCGGAAAATACACGGGTAATGTGTTCCGGCATTTGTTCCCGGATCGTCAGATTTGCTGCATTCACACTGCCAGTGATTTTCCAGAATCTGTGCGTGCGTTCACACACAACCCGTAAAGATCCCGTAAAGACACGTGACCTTTCATGTGACGTGTATAATGCGCCGCTCACCATTTCACTAAACTGAATGATTTCAGCTTCAGCGCTGATAGTGAGGAGCTCCCTGTTCGCTGCTTCATTCCAGTTTACATATTTTTGGTCGTGTGAACGTTGATCTGTCTTCAAAACACCCGGTAAAACAGTCGAACGATAAAGTGCGTCATCACTACGACACACCCTTTACGCCATTGATCCGGCTTTTGTTCACACAGCGCTCGTTCCGGGACTGAACCCGGCAATGTTACTAGGTCCCCAACCCGGGATCAATCCTGGAATTAATCCCGGGACGTGTTTGCGTTCACACAGAAGCCACTCCGGCAATTTTCTGGCAATTTTCCAGGACCAACGTGCAGTGTGAATGGGGCTTTAGTTGCCAGAGGAACATGTCTAATTTTTATTTAGTTTAAATTGAAGCACTAAAATGACTAAAACTGACAATTAAAATATAAATATGACATTATATATAATATAAACATATTATATGACAATTTAAAATAAATTAACCCTAAATAGTAATATTAAAAAAATAACAAAAATGACAAAAGTATTCAACAAAATTACTCAAATTAAGCTAAAATTAAAATTAAAACTTTAAATATAAAAAAGCTATTTAAAAAAATCATTAAAACTATAATATATAAACAACACTAAAATAACATTAATACATAAAAAGAGTTCATTATTTCATATCAGTTGAATTTTTATTAATTTTATTTAGAAATTTAAAACAATTGTTCTCAATTCATTTGAGAAAAATAATGCAATATGTTTTGGTCAAATAAACGTGTGAAAACTAGGGATGTGCGCTACGACTAATTTGACTGTCGTTTAAACGGAAGTTTTGTATCCGACTAGTCGACTAGTCTAAAAGCTAGAAACACCCCAAAAACGGCAAAAAAAACAACAAAACTGTGCGTGTGTCTATATAACAGCATACAGTTGAAATACTTAATCTTTGAATCACACTGTCAAATCCCTCAATGAATTCTGCAAAAAATAGGTCACGATTATGCCGTATGCTTGCCTCGCGTAATTATCAATTAATTTTAGGCGGACGTTAAACAGAAAAAAAGGAAGAGCATACACTCTTCATAAACCAGTGCATAGCTTATTTATTCAGATCGGCTGGAGCAATGCAGAAATTGAAAATCAATCAATAGACCGACAGAATTCTTCATTTTCATATAACGTTAGCCAACATATTAAAACACATATTAAAACAAAAGTTTAAAACAATAGGAAAGTTTATCAAGGAATAGCATTAAAACGGCTTTTAAAAATGTACTTCATGTTGGCTATATTGTCTAAAAACAAAACAAAGCTCGTTTTACTTACTCAGACCGTGCGCATTTGTTCAGTGAATTTAACATGTTAACGTGGTCTGGCGAAAGACGGGACTAAAAAAGGCGCTCGGCAGGAACTGAAGTCACAGGCACGCAGAGAAATAACTACAAGCAAGCAGACAGTTTGAAAAGAGCCTGGAAATCCCGCGCCACCACCGAAGTGGGTCTTCGTTTAGAGGAATAGACAGCGCGGATAGGATCGCGGACCACAGCGGCAGGTTGTAACGTTAGTGTTTGACATGATTGACATTTGGCTTTGGCTAGCCTCCAAGCTAACGCATACATGCCTGTATTGAATATGATTAAGTTACACATAGCTCCAGTAAAGTTATTGTAAGCCAATTTGACATTACACAGTTTACAAAAAACGTTTCCATCCTTTATCAAAATTCCCAGACTGGTCTTTCACGTGGAGCTCGCCGCAACTGACATGAAGAAAACACATGTGAGGTAAAATTATAGTTCCCGCCCAGATACGCTTTTAAAAATATTTATTTAAATATTTTGATATGTATTCTTTTTCAAAAGTTTTATTTTAACTGTTCTTTAAAATGTTTTAAATGTAACGTTAAAATGATGGTAATTTGAATGATAAAATCATATTTTTTTTTTCTCTCGTGTAGTCGACTATTGTTTTCAGTGTCGACTAGTAGGAGCTGTACCGTTTAGTCGACTAGTCGACTAGATCCGCACATCCCTAGTGAAAACTAGTTATTGGGTCCTGATGGAGAGCGAGACGGACAGCGTGAACTTTGACAGCGTCAGAACTGTGTTCACAGTGTGAAACCAACAGCTGCATCCATCTCTCTCTCTGTGTGTGTGTGTGTGTGTGTGTGTGTGTGTGTGTGTGTGTGTGATGTGTGAGAGAGAGAGAGGAGACAGAGGTGTTTGTGGTCCGGCTCTGTGGGCGATCGAACACAAAGTGAGCTGTTCCTTCTTCACGTGCTCAGATGCATCACTGTGACACCATTCAGTGCCACCAACACACACACACACACACACACACACACACACACACACATAGAGGGAGTCTGTCCTAAAGCGTGTGTGTTTTCCTGCAGTGAATGGCACAGTACATCATGTCCAGGGTGAGTATTACAGCTGTGACAATACTGCCACAACGTGTGTGTGTGTGTGTGTGTGTGTGTGTGTGTGAGCTGTGTGTGTGTGTGTGTGTGTGTGTGTGTGTGTGTGTGTGTGTGTGTGTCAAGAGAGAAACACAAGAAACGGGAAAACGCAGGAATTCAATGAGTGACGCAGAGAAACGTGATATCTCATCCAATGAAATGCAATAGCATATATTCAAGTCTGGCATTGGTCATTTAAAGGTATAGTTCACCTAAAAATAAAAATTCTGTCATCATTTCTTAAATATTTTGAAGAATGTTGAAACCAAATGGTTTTTGGGCCCCATTGATTTCTATAGTACAGACAAAAATAGCATTGAAGTCAATGGGAGCCAAAACTGCTTGGTTGAATTTTCATTTTCAGATGAACTATTACTTTAATGTTAAAGTCATTATTTATACTTTCACAAATTAAATAAATGAAATCAGTTTTTGAATTAATGCACAATTTCATGTGTAAAACCACAGTTCACTTCCAGGTCAAAATTGATCTGATTGGTTATTTCTCTTAATTTTTTTTAAATCTGAAATATATAAATAATCTGTATTTTGATAGTCTTAACTATAAATAAACTATAATTTATGTTCTGCTTTAAAACGAAAATTTTGCATCACAATGTAAATAAAAAATAATTTAAAATGATTTTTAAATTTAAATTTAAATGTAATATTACTTAAAAAACTTAAACTTTAGTTGCCAAAGCAACATGTCTAATTTCCATTTAGTTTAAACTGAAGCATTAAAATTAATAACTGGAAATAAACAAAATAAAAATGAAATAAAAAAATAGTATGATTTAAAAAAATGATAAAAATGGGAAAAGCACTTAACAAAATTACTAACAATAAAAAGCTCAAATTAATATTAAAACTGAACATATAAAAATAAAAACTACATCAATATATTAATAAAAAAATATAATAAGAAATTATAATAAAATAACATTGATACATATAAAAGCAAGTTATTTCATATAAAGTTCATATAAGTTTAATTTTAAGCAATTTAAAACAAGTGTCCTTAATAAAAAATAATGCAATATGCTTTGGCAAAAAAAAAAAAACACATGGAAAATCTGCTGTATTCTGTATTTAATCCATATGCACATTGTTTCCCGTACTAAAACTTTATCATGTTTCAGAAATGTTTACATAACTGATCCGAATGTGATAGGAGGGTTAAGTATTTTATTGTGACCCGTTTACTCCATTTGACCTTTTGTTGTACTTTGATGTAACTTATTTTGCACTGCTGTGACAATTTAAATGTTTGTTTTTTTGCCAGTAAAGCACATTAAACTGATATGCACCGTGTGCTGTGTCAGCGGTCAATTTCTGTAATGGACTTACAAAAAATAACATTCCATCTGCAGAAAGAGAGAGAGAGAAAATACAGAAAAGCTGAGACAATGATGTGCTGACAGCTCTCCTCTCACACACACACACACACGCACACACACACACACACACAAGTTATTAGAGGTGTCTTAAGACGGCAGGCTGGAAAGGAGCCAGAGGGCAAAAAAACAGACGACAGAACAATGGAAAATATAAGAGATGATAAGAAGTTGAAGGAAACACTGATAAAGAATAAACAAACGGAAACAATATTGTTATGAAGTATCACCCAAGACACGCGCGCACACACACACACACACACACACTTGACTTCTTTCTGACATTTAACAAACTTCAGGGAATTAACGGGAATTAAGTTTTTCTTCACACGTGATGAGATAATTCTCCATTTACTCAGAAATACAATTAAGAATACTTGTGTGTGTGTGTGTGTGTGTGTGTGTGTATAAATCTCAGGATTTGGTTTCATATTTGGGTCTTAAATCTAAGCACATAAAAGCTCAAGAAACAAGAACATACTCTGAATCAAAACAATATAAAAAGAACAAAACAACACAATTACACAACAATAACACTAAAGCCTCTCTGAACGTAATCGAGTCTCAGGTCACCCTGACAGGTCTGAACACAAACACACCAAAAAATGAAAATAAAGAAAGAAATAAAATGCATTAAAAAAAGGTAATTTTTTCAAACAGAGGTAAATTAAAACTTAAATTTTTTTAAAGTTAATTTAAAAAAATGATAAATAATATTTGCACAAACACTGATTCGTATCATTTAAAGAACTTATTTTTTCACAAAGACGACAACTAAAACTTTAAATGTTTAAAGTTAAAACTAAAGTTAATTTGAAAAAAAATAGAGTATGTGTACACAAGTGCAAATATTGCAAATATAACTTTAAAGTTAAAAGACATTATACATAATATTTGCTTTGTTTTTAATATCTAGTATCTAAACTTTACAGTTAAAAGTTTAAAGCTAATTTTATAAAGATTCATAATATTTGCACAAAAACATGCAAACCATTCAAAAACTTGTCATTTTTCAAAAAGATGTCAATTACAACTCTATAAATTTAAAGTTAAAACTTTAAGTTAATTTAAAAAAAATGTATACATAATATTTGCACAAACAATGATTCAAATCATTCAAAGAACTTGTCATTTTTCAGAAAGATTCAAACTCCAAAAGTTTCATGTTAAAACTATAGTTCATTTAAAAATAAAATTAAAAGTTTTGTAACATGGAACAATAAAATATGGTTGAATTACTGCAAATGTTATGCATATTAAAAAACTTTAAGGTTAATTAAAAAAAAATGTATACATAATATTTACACAAACATTGATTCAAATCATTCAAAGAACCTTTTATTTTTCAGAAAGATGTCAATTAAGACTTCAGAAGTTTAAATTTACTTTAGAAGTTTACTTTTTTTAATTTGGAGGAAAAAAAAGTATGGTAACATGACATGAATGCAAACATTATGCATATTTAATTAACATAAAAGTTAAAAGTTTAAAGTTAATTTAAAAAAAGATGCAAATCATTCAAAGACTTCAATTAAAACCTTTAAATATTAAATACATAATATTTGCCTTCATGTACATCAGAAAAATGTTACAAAACCACTAATATGATTTATGAGCTGAAAATCATTTCTGGGCGGAGCCATGAGATGAAAAGAGCCAATCAGCTGCCTGGACCCAGACTGTACTAGACAGGACCAGAGTCAGACAGACAGACACACAGACACACACACATCACACACACACACACCACACACACTCTCACACACACACACACACACACACACACACACACACACACACACACACACACACACACACTCTCTCACACACACACACACACACACACACACACACACACACACACTCTCACACACACAGACAAACAGAGACACACACACGGGAAATATCTGAAACTACTCTGATAAGTGTTATACTCTGATAATTCTTATCAGTTTCAAAAGTACATCTCAACTAGATAATACTGATTTTGTCTTACTGTAAGAAAGGTTTTAAGTTTCTAATAACAGTGACTGCACATGAAACTCTGACATCAGATCCATGCAAATCCATAACACAGATCAAATCTGTTCTTTCTAAAGACCTTTGTGTGCGAGTATTAACTGTGTGTGTCACAATGGATTGTGGAGGAATGCAGACAGAGTTTTCCAGAGGTTATCAAGACATTCTGATCCTTGTGAAATGAAGACTTTCACTGAAGCCACGCCTCTGTTCTCAGAACTCAGGTACTGAGGTGATACGGTCGTGTCGGTGTGTGTTTTCATGTACACAGGTGTGTGTGTGTAAGAACAACCACAAAAGCTCTACTTCTGTAACAGCTAATAAGGGAGTAACTACAAGTAATGCCGATACTAATTTAACTACATTTTTCAGTAGTGTTTCAAAACAACACAGTTTGTTGTTAGTGGTGTACTGCACGACGTCACAGTTTTTGTCACATTGTATTGCATAAATAAGCAGAGATAATAAAACATGCATATTAAAATGATTAAAATGCTAGCCTAATTACAATGAACATGCATGACACCTCTGTTTATTAGGACAATATTTGGCTGAGATACAACTATTTGACAATCTGGAATCTGAGGGTGCAAAAAAATCTAAATATTGAGAAAATCACCTTTAAAGTTGTTCAAATGAAGTTCTTAGCAATGCATATTACTAATCAAAAATTAAGTTTTGATATATTTATGGTAGGAAATTTACAAAATGTCTTCATGGAACATGATCTTAATATCCTAATGATTTTTGGCATAAAAGAAAAATGTATAATTTTGACCCATACAATGAATTGTTGGCTATTGCTACAAATATACCTGTGTTACTTATGACTGCTTTTTTAATCCAGGGTCACATATGTATATATAAATTTCTCTTTTTGCACATTAAAATGATTAAAATGATAATCTCAATGAACATGCATTGTTATGTCTTTTTTTTTAGCAACAAAATGAGTTAAATACTAAATATATTACTTGTATTTACAACACAATTATCATTTTGCATATTAAAATCAATAAAAAGTTAATTGCAATGGCATGTGCCTTTTTTGTGCCAAAATAAATATGAGAAATATTATTAGTTGAATTTAGAATATATTTATCTTTTTTGCATTTCAAAATTATTAATTTTGCAACAAAATTAATTAAATTAGTTAAATACTAAACAGTGACTTTGTTATTTGAAATAACATACATTTGTGTTTTATTAAATGTATTTAGGATAAATGTATCGTTCTCAAGTTTAATGTCGTCATCTAAGTAACACCCATATAGGCTTTTGTGTTCAGATTGCAAACATATAAAGTATATGGCATAATGATAGTGATTAAAACATTAGTATAAAAAGATGTGTTGATACATATGACAATCAATAAGGTTTAAAGCCTTGAGTTTCTCAGATGAACTCAAAGCCTGTGACCTGACGACAGATGAAGCGATCAGGGTTTGATGTTGGGATGCAAACGAGTGTTATCACCAAACAAAGACACTGTTTCTGTTGTGGAAAATCTTTGGTTACATTTGACATCTCGACATGCAGCAATAGACACATTTACAATAAACATAACCAGAAGTTTCCTCCAAACATGCTGCTGTCTGTCTACATCCACACTAAACTTCAACTTTTGTCTCTTATGTCACAGGACATTATTCCAGCAGCAGCTGACGCACTTTATTTGTGCAATAAGGTTAAAAAGAGTCAAATTTGAAGAACACAAATTACAATAAGGTCTTATTAGTTAAATTAAATTGCCTACATTAGTTAACATGAACTAAAAATCAACAATACTTGATAAATGCTGCAGAATCTTTGTTAATGTTAATTTCAAAATTTACTATTAAATTGTAAAATTTTATCTGTTAATGTTGTAAAAAATAATGGATATAATTTAGTTAATGCACTGTGAACGATTAATAAATGCTGTAAAAATAAATGTCTCTTTCATAGTTTCTGTTAGCTAATGCATTAATGTTAACAAGAGAGCTAATTGAAAGTGTTGCCATTATTTTAAATAAACTGATGCGTCACGTGTGTTTAGATAATAAATAATGATCCTTTTCTGGGCCATTTTATTTTCATAATTTAAGAAAAAAAAACCCATTCTGATTATAATGCAGAAAAACAGATAGATAGATGGATAAAAAAAAATTCATAGTATTTGTTCTATTGGCTTTAAATGTATATTGACAAATATATAAAAAAAAGTTATTGCACAGTTATGAAAAAAAAAATCACAATTGGGAAAAATGAAAAAAAATATATAAAAATATCCGATGAAAGACAAAAATTTGTGTCATTTTTATTATTATTATTATTAATTTTAAATAATGCAACCAAAAGCAAAATGGTCCAATAGTCCAAAATAGCTTTACTTTCTTTAATAAAAAATATCTATAATATTTTTCTTATTTTTTCTTTTGAATGATGTCAAAATCTCAGTGACTGCAGATATTTTAAAAAGCACAACATCTATGAAGTCTAAGCTGAAATGCATTCAAATCCAGTTTGTTTGTTTTCAATCATACTGTGCAACTTCAGTTTTTATACAGATCTAATGATAATTTGGTAACACTAAGGTTCTATTTTTTAACATTAGTTAATTACATTAACTAACATAATGACAAATTGTATCAGTTAATATTATTTAATGGACCTGAGCTAACATGAACTAACAATGAACAGTTTTTTTTTATTTTTGTTATTTTTAATTTATTTATTTGTTTATTTATTATTATTATTTATTTATTTATCTATTATTAAATTTAGTAACTAACATGAGCAAACAGGACCTTATTTCTATCTCTGCCTCCAAAACTTCTCACAAACCTTTGAACATTTTCATTAAGACATTATTTACTATATTTTTAACCCATGGGACTGTTGGCTGCTTTTACCGTAGTATTTCAGCTTTTACTATCGTTCATGGGACATTCAGTCATAAACAACATACCGTTCACACAAACACACATTCTATTCAGTGAACAACACCCGCATTAAATCTCACACACCTGTGTGTGTGTGTGTGTGTGTGATCCGTCTCACTCTATTCATCACGATTCCCGTGAGAGACGAGAGAATGAATGAATAAAAGAGAAGTGAATCTTTCACTCCCAGACAGAGAGAGAGAGAAAAAGAGAGAGAGAAAGAGCTGGATTTGTACAGTATTTCTCACTCTACAAAAGGACTCTAAGAAAATGACACGTATCCATGGCAACCACGATCACATCAGCCCATTGGCCCAATAGAAACATGTAAAGATTGATGGAGCAGCGCTGGACACGGTCCAGAAGAAAGTTGTTTTTACCCAGCTCTCTCTCACACACACACACACACACACACACACACACACACACACACAGAGGAGGATGTTCTAAACTCTAGTACTGCAGGAAATTGAGAAAGACCCACAGAAAGAGAGAAATTACTGCCTGAGGCTGTTTGCAGGTGTTCAGAGAACTATAAACAAAGACTGAGTATGTGTGTGTGTGTTTCATCACACTACAGATTACGTGAGAGTGTGTGTGTGTACATGCAATATCACACAAATACATTCTGATAGCAGCTTGTTTAACAAATTAACTCACAGCAGAACATAAACTATTGCCTGTAAACATGTGAACACAGACAGAGACAAACAATATCTAATTACAAGAAACAGCAGCAGAAAGAGTCTGATGCATATTACATACAAAAATCTCGCAAAATAACAAGGATGGAATGCAGTTGAATCTCTGCACAACATCAAAAGGAAACAAATAAGAAATGATTTTGCATTGCCTCCATTGAGAATCATTAAAGGGGTCATCGGATGCAAAATTCACTTTTACATGGTGTTTGAACATAAATGTGTGTTGGTAGTGTGTGTACACAAGAATGTCTCCTAAGCGAGTGAGGTGTTCTGTTGTTGGATGTAATAAAGAACATAGCAGTCGTTATTTACTCCCGACATCTGAGCCGCTGAAGACACAGAGGATTAACGTTACTTTCGCTTTGAAGTGAATGTGCTGATCCTTGATCTACCTAAATGTGTCTATGTTCGCACGAATTATTAACGTTACATTCGTGATCCAGCTTCACCTCCAGAAGAAGTGAGTATAAGTTATTTTTAATGAATCTTTGCAAATCGCCTTTCCTAATAATGTGCTAGTTAGCAAGTTCCGCAGCTAAAGTAAACAGTCTCATGAGAATGGTGCGTCACCCCACGGAAGAGAGGGGCGGGGTCAGCAGTGCTCATTAGCATTTAAAGGGACATGCACCGAAACTGCTCGCTGTGAACAGAGCTGATTTTGACAGGGTAAAAAGGGTGTTGTTTTACACTACCATTGAGAAATTTTAACCAAAGTAGGCCTATGTTATAGACTTTATGAAGACCCTAAAGAATCATATCAACTTGTGGAAAATGGGCATCTAATGTCCCCTTTAAGATTTTTGCATTGCAACATTGTTTTCAGCACAATTAAGCACATTTATAAACAAAACTCACAGTAACATGATGATATATTATTTACATTATGTAAAGAATGTGTACTTTATGGTAGTATTTGTTTTAATGCTTTTACTTTTATGGTGAAAAACAGTACAATGTTGTGCTGTATTACAGTAATGAATTGAGAAATGGTGTGATTTTGTTTTTTGCAATGGGAATAAACAAAAAATCCAAAGAAAAATATCTACATTAATCATGGTAATGAGAATTAATGGGCTTAATTTTAAGACACTTTAAGAAAATAAATAAATAAGTCACACCATCATTTAAAATATGGGGTCAGTAAGATTTAAAAAAAAAAATATATAATTTTATTAAGCAAGGACGCATTAAATTGATGAAAAGTGACAGTAAAGACATTTATAACATTACAACAGATTTCTATTTCAAATAAATGCTGTTCTTTTGAACTTTCTATTCATCTGTGAATCCTGAAAAATAAAATATTTTTTTTAAAAAAAAAAAATGCTTTGCACATTGATAATAATCAGAAATGTTTCTTGAGCAGCAAATCAGCATATTAGAATGATTTCTGAAGATCATGTGACACTGAAGACTGAAGTAATGATGCTGAAAATACAGCTTTGATCACAGAAATAAATTACAGTTTAACAGATATTCATATAGAAAACAGTTATTTTAAATACTAAAAATATATAAAATTTTTACAGCATTTGTGAACAAATAAATGCAGCCTTGGTGAGCAGAACAAACCCCAAACTTTGTGTGTCTTTATGATATGAGATTTGACCCTTATCTGTCCAGCAGGAAACAGTCATGTTTACAAGTTCCAGACTGATAATATTACACTTTTAAGGAAGAACTAGTCACTTGATTTGACAAAGTTTGTGCTTCATCACATCAAATCTTTGAAAGACATTCAGCGTTTTGATTAAATCACTTAAAAAGTCTAGTAAAACAAGTCAGTCTGATTATCTCTTCCCGTCTACAGCAAAAATAAACAGCAATGTGGACCAGACTTTATGCTCACAGACGAAAGAAACCAGAGTTTATGAGCTGCGGGTGGTTTATCTGTTGGTCAGGTCACATAATAAGAGGAAATATGTTATATTGTATTGTTTTGATCTCTACGACCTCACATTTATTCCAGTTCTGACACACACGCATGCGTCTTTGATTCTGGCTATTTCTACATGTCTGTGTTTACTAGGGTGCGCAGTCGTACTCTTTCATTCAGTGCGGTTTGTTTTCCTTACTTTCTTCTCCTCGTTTCAGACTGGTCCTTTAATTCCTTTAAACGTTCAGCGGCGGGACTGAACTTCGCTCACATTACTGATGGAGATCCATCATTCCTGACGCTGAACGCTTGTGTGCGTGTTTGCTCTCCTTTATTCTCAGGCTGCTTTGTATGCGATCAAACAGATGTTAAATCAACACTTAAGTGTGTAGAAAAGTAATAAATAATACATTTCTTAAACCGATATGGAAAACAGCAATTTACTGCAGTGCATTTTTTTTTTTGTCTTGTTTTCCAGTACAAATATCTAAAGATACGTTTAGTTGAGAAGCAAAATTACTTTACCAGTCAAACGTTTTAAATAGTAAGATTTTTAATGTTTTTTAAGAAGTCTCTTCTGTTCAAGCCTGCATTTATTTGATCCATAATACAGCAAAACAGTAAAATTTTGAAATATTTTTACTATTTAAAATAACTGTTTTCTATTTGAATACATTTTAAAATGTAATTTATTTCTGTGATCAAAGCTGTATTTTCAGCATCGTTACTCCTGAAACTATTACTCAAAAAACTATTATTATTATTATTATGTTGAAAACAGCGGAGTAGAATTTTTTCAGGTTCTTTGATGAATAGAAAGTTCAGAAGAATAGCATTTATCTGAAATAGAAATATTTTTGTAACATTATAAATGTATTAAAGTATTAATTTCATAATTTCTCCCTCCATTTTTGCTACACTTTTATGTAAAAACTCACTTAATATTGATCATAAAAAAAAAAAAAAAAAAAAAAAAGACTACAAGACATAAGAAAATTATTTGATATCGTATGCATTGTGATTTAAGAATGTTTAGATATTTGTACTGAAAACAAGACTTTTTTTATTAGGAGCATAAATAAATTAATGCTTTTATTTATCAAGGATGCATGAAATTGATCAAAAGTTACAAAGACTTTTACAATGTAACAAACGTTAAAAAATTTAGGTTCAGTTGCTGCCTTCAATTTTTATGCATAATCAACTTAGTTGTCGTGTCAACTTAAATTAAACTAAATCAAGTTAAATTTCATTTAAATTACTAAAACTGCTCAAGATTGTTTTTTAAAGTAATATAAAAACATAAGCCATGTCTTGGTGATCATATTTTTTTTACACTATTTCAAAATAAATGCCATTCTGAACTTTTAATTTATCAAAAAAATCCCAAAATGTTCATATTTCCACAGATATAAAGCAGCACAACTGCTTTCAACATTGATAATAAGACATTATTATCCAAATCAATTTTTTGTTGCTGTTTTTAAGCAGAAACTCGCTTAATTTGAATAATTTTTCTTCAGAAAACAACACCTTATATCTAAAGTAATTTTTGCTTCTCAAATAAATGCGTCTTAATTTAATATTTAGATATTTGTACTGAAAACAAGACTAAAAGGCTAAGTAGGAAAATGATTTTTTTGCAGTGTTTAGCAGGTCCTCTTTAATCCACACAGTTTTACTTGTATAACCAGAGGTTAAAATCTCATCAAGCATCTCTGTAACTCTTCAACCTTCCTGAGATTGAACCTGTGACCTCTGTGTTTGCAGACCAGACCACTAACCCTAAAATACTCTCTATTCATGAACTTACTGCTGCGCTTATCATCATTTTACTTCAACTTTTATTCATCTTCTCAACACGATGTTAATATTTAGAAATAAAAAATGAGACAAAAGGCAAGAAAAATGATTTTTTTGCTGTTTAGAGGTATCCAAAAACACAAAGAGTATAACCAGAGGTTAAAATCTCATCTATCTCTGTAACTCTTCAGAGTCCTGATGCACCCTGTACCTTGTGTTTGCAGACCCCACTTTTCTAAAATTTAGCTAACTATTCATGAACTTACTGCTGCGCTTATCATCATTTTACTTCAACTTATATGTACATCATCTGACGGTACGTGACGTTTCAAATGTTTATATCATGATATTTACTGAGGATAAACTTGTGTTGTGATCTTAAGAAAAAGTTTGACTTTTTTTCAAATAACAAAAAACATTAATAATATACAATAAACCTATACACAATAAAAAAAATATAACAAAAAGTAAACATTTTTTAAACAGATTTCAAACAATGCAAAATAAACAACTGTAAAGAATATTAAAAAAATTCTAAATATCTAAATATTATTTTCTGGGCCGTTATGTTTTTGTTCAGATTAAAATGATAACATAAGTGTAAACAAGTGATTTTAATTTCACTCAAAAATAAAGAAAGTGTATTGAATCTTCAATATGTCGTTGTAGTAAGGTGTATTACTTAAAATAGATTTTGCGTTTTTTTTCCCAGCATGCTTTGCATCAGACAACAAGGAAGATATTTAGGAATTAAATATTGTTTTTGTTATGTTGTTTTGAAGTGGTACACACCATAGGTTGAAAATGGACAAAAATACAAAGGGATTTTTGAAAATATTTATATACTTTTTGACTTCTTTTCTTTCATGAGTTGTACAGCAGATTTGGATCCTACATATTTTTGTAAGTTTTTTAGATATTTATTTTAGCATTTCCAGTTGCTGTTGTACTTTTATACTGGAAAAATGTGTTGTTTTAAGTTGTATTTAATTGACCTATCGGTAAGCCCCTCCCCTCGAACGCAGACTAGCCAATGGCAGTCGAGTATCAGTTGTGCAGGGAGCGGAATGACATCTAAATATTTCAGTGCGCCATAGAGAAACATGGGAAGATCCGAAGCTTGCATCGGTTCATGTTTAATGCTTCAAAAAATGCCTGTGGTACTTTAACACTGATTCCAGGTATCAGAGAGACGGGCTGAATAAACATGAAAGG
>CM049857.1:1931647-1951647 GCA_027422415.1 Schizothorax lantsangensis | reverse complement strand
CTATCTATCTATCTATCTATCTATCTATCCCTATTTGTACTGTATGTATTGATATATTGTCCATAGCTTTAAAACAGGTAAATAATGTTTTTAAAAAGAGGGTTTATTAAAAATAAAAGAGTAACAAATTTCTAACATTTTTAAAGAAATGTTTAACATCCCAAAAGCTAATTTTAGCATTATAATAACATACTTGGAGACAATAGAATAGGTTTTATTGTTTAAAAAAATATTTTATTTTAATTTTTATCATCAGTGCTGGCACCTTATCTATTAATTAATTCATTCATTCATTCATTCGGTCTGTATTTTTATTGCATGTATTGATATTGTGTCCATAGCATCGGTGTAAAAACAACTATGTCAATAATTTACTTTGACACATGAAAATAAAAAAATTATAAATAACAAAGATGCCTAAAATGCTGTCTAGGTACAATTATGAAATGAATACTGTTTGATACATGATAGGGTGATTTCACATCTAATATAGTACATGTCTTATGTGATTACATATAAATATTATATATAGGCCTACAGTCATTGTAATACAATTTACCTGAATTTACTCTAATATTTCCCCTAGTTTACCCCAGTATATCTCAGATGTGTATAAATGATAAACAGCAGTCAGAAATGATGCAAGAAGCAACAAGTGAAAGCAGATGCTTTTATTCAAAGAGGATCAATCAGACTTTCATTTATTGACCAAACATGCAGCAGAAGAATGAATTTGAAGCTGAAAGTGGATCTGATTCTGTTGAAGATCTTTCCTGGTTCCTCGAACACAAGCAGATCTCTCACAGATCAAACATTCACCTCATAAACACCTGAATCCAGCAGAAATATACAGCAATCACTGAACACGCTTTATGACTGCATTCTGTCTATTAAAAGTGATTGAGCATATCTTTATGTGCTTCCCAGAAACAAGAACGTTTTTAGTCTAATATGAATTGAATGTTGGCGTCCAGTTTTTTAAAACATTTTAATTTGGTGATTTTAAAATTAAAGGAATACTCCGTTTGAGCATTTTGTGAACATTAAGAGAACGTTACTTTTGAATGTTTTCTGAACGTTCTAAAACAAAAAAGTATCTTTTAAAAAATGTTACAACTGAAGTGTTTCAGAAAAATGTTCTATGAACATTTTGAGAGCGTTATTAAAGACCAGATAACGTTGAATGAACGTTCTATTAATGTTACTGGAAGAACGTTTGATCACAACGTTGAGAGAACGTTCTGATAACGTTAATCATTTTAAATTCACAACATTGTTTCTCAGTACAGCTAAGACCTCAAACTTCTGTAACATCAAACTTTATCAGCTTATTAAATGTTTAGTAAATGAATAACTTTATTAGATCTTTTTCTTGAATTTCTTGCAAGAGAATAAATGTGAACGAGCGTATAAAAACATCAAAGCAAATATAATCTGTCTTCACATGGCAGCTTTATTATGAAACATGCATGATACCCATTTTCTAGTTATCTAAACTGATATATGACCACATATAATATTCCAATAACCAGCCAGACAGTATAAGATGGTTTGAGCAGCTGAAAACCTGTTTTCATGTTCCAAAACACAGCTGGTTTCATCTGGATCTGGGTGAAGAAACACTTCATGACTTACACACAAAACTTCCTCAGACCAAAACAATGGGTCTTTTTCGTCACAGTAAATCTATTGCTTAGAAAAAACTGAACTTAAACATTTAAAATAGTAATAAAAATATTCTATAAAATAATAAAATCGCCATACAGCATTTTCAAGATATTTTAAACAAATAGAAGGCATAAATGTCTCCATCTTCTGGTGAAAATCAGCATTAAGGTCTATCAACGAGGGCATTAAATCATAAACACACACCAACAAAAATCTGATACTAATATAGTATTATTTTTTTATTATTATTATCCACTTTTATTTTAATTTTAGAGTTTTGGTAATTTAGTTTGTGTTTTTTTTATTAGATTAAAATAAAATAAATAGTTGAAATATACTAGTCAACATTTAGTCATTTGAGACATTTGATCAAAATCTTTCATCAAAGTTGTCAACTTTTTTGATCCACTTCAAATGTTGACTACTGTACATTGTAATTTTTTATACATTATATTTCAGTTAATGTTTATTTATTTATTTTTTTAAAGGTTTTATATGTAGTTAACTATAATAACCCTGATTTTGAGAAGAATAATACATTTTATTGACAAAAAAATCATTTCATTTATGACCTTTGGCTGTGCGTGAATCGCTATGAAAATACGAAACACACACAAGGAGGTCAAATCATATTTTGCTTTCAATCTAAGAGGTTACGAGTAGCGAACAGTAAATATCTTTTGCTTAACATGAAAATATATATATATGTTTGGGATCACAAATGTAAGTTGACTGCATCAAATACTTCAGTTCATAATAATCTTAAGTAAACATATTAAACAAAGCCTTTGCATTGTGTATGATGGCGTTTCATGTTTGTTCATCGTGTGGATCTTCATGTACTGTACGTGTGTCACAAACACACTCTGGAGGAAGATGACGTTCAGGTTAATGATTATTTCTGAGGAACGTCTGGAGATTTCTGTGAAGAAACTGAAAGTACGACAGAAAGAACCAGCGGAAACTCTGACGCAATATTATCTGGATCACTTAAATATTAAACAGAAGTTAAGATGGTTATGAGTCACAGTGATTATACACACAATACCTCAAACAATACAGACAGAAATAATCATTGAACACTATATATATATATATATTTTTTTTTTTTTACTATAATAAACTAAACCCAAAACCAACAAAAACTTTTGTTACTTGAAATAAAATAAACTCTGAAATTAAAAATTAAAAATAAAAAATGCATTAATTACCTATTAATTAATAAAATATTCATTTTAATATTAATTAAAAATAATGTTAAATGTATTAATTAATTTAACCTATTCATATTATAGTATTAATTTATTAAAAAGCATTAAATAAACATTTATTTCAGCTAGTTGCCATTCATTTAGCAAAATCTGAGGTACTAAAATTAAAAATAAAAATAAATAAATTAAAAATTAAAAATGACAAACCACACAATTAATTACTAGAACTAAATTTAAAATAAAAACAATAAAATATTATGTAAATAACTGAAAATATGAATTAAAATAACAAGAGTATTTGAATTATTCATTATAATCACCAAATGAGTGATTTAGGATTTTATCGAGCAATTTAACACAATTAAAGACTCAAACAGACATTGTGTTACTGTCCTGAACATTTCTGATCACATTAGAAACATCACACGCTTTAATCTGGATGAACTTTGACCTTTCCTGTCACTGTCTGACCTTTAGTACAGAATAAGCTGTGAGTGAAGGTCAAAGGTCACTTTAATATCATGAAATATAATCTGTCTGAATGGAGCTACAACTACAATGTTCAATAACCAGAATGCTTTCAACTGGCAATCGCAATTTTCATTTTCACCGTAATTTTAAAGCATTAATTATATGTTTTATAAGCACCAGTCTGACAATTTCAAAGAATCAGTGGTATTTTAGGAGAAACATCCCTCATCCACACACTGATGATGAGGGCTCAGCCAATCAGAAGCCAGTATTTTGGTCAGTCACGGTCAGTCCTTGTCCTTCCAAAAACGCCAGCACATCATATTAATGGAGCGCAGATGCACAACAGGAACTCACACACACACACACACTCACACACACACACACACACACACACACACACACACACACACACACACACACACACACTCTCTCTCTCTCACACACACACACACACACACACACACACACACACACACTCTCTCTCTCTCTCTCACACACACACACACACACACACACACACACACACACACACACACACACACACACTCTCTCTCTCTCTCACACACACACACACACACACACACACACACACACACACACACACACACACACACTCTCTCTCTCTCTCTCTCACACACTCACACTCACACACACTCTCTCTCTCTCTCTCACACACACACACACACTCTCTCTCTCACACACACACACACAGTCTGCTTCAGTGCTTCAGTACACTGTG
This sequence comes from Schizothorax lantsangensis, assembly GCA_027422415.1. NCBI lineage: Eukaryota > Metazoa > Chordata > Actinopteri > Cypriniformes > Cyprinidae > Schizothorax > Schizothorax lantsangensis. Next base: position 1,947,555 of record CM049857.1, on the reverse strand, counting down.
TGGCTCCAGTGATGTGTGTGAGAACCGTCTCTCTCTCTGTCTGTGTGTCCAGCGCCAGTTAACTAACACTAACCAGTTAACCCTTCTACTAACCAACCCTGAACACTCGTGGGAAAAAACACCACAAACTGTGTCACTAACAACACAAAAACAACACTAAAAACTCTCATTCAATGTAAAAACTAATTCAGAAGAAAAAAAGTTGCAAAGTAAAATGAAATATTAAGACGTTTGCAGATTCCACTTTTTTGTTTTATTGAGTTTCGGTGTCTGCAAACACAATTACAGAACAGAAACACACAAACACGTGTGTATAGCACCAATAAACCTCTCAACTTTTGTTTCTTATGTCTGAATAAGAGGTTGGAAATGAAGAAATGCATGTGATTCATCTTCTAAAAAGGTTACATGTGTTGAAAACAATGCACATTTTTTCCCAATATTGTTGTAATTATTATATTTTATTTCTTTTTATAACAGCATTTAAATTTTCTAGATTTATGACCAAGAAACCAATAAAAAGTGCAGTATTTCTCCCAATATTGTTATTATTACACTTTATTTAACAGCAAATCTGTTTTCTTGCTGAAAAAGTGCACATTTTGCCCCTATTTATGTATTTATTTATTTAAAATGGTCTTGATTTACAATCCAGAAATCAATAAAAATGCACATTTTCCTCAATATTATTGTAATTATTATACATTAACAGCATATCAATTTTCTCAAATTGTTTCTCCAATACTGCGGTAATTCTAATAATTTATTTATTATATAACAGAATTTTAATATCAATAAAAAGTGTCTGTTTTTATTTATTGTTCTCTGTCGTTATGTTGCAATTAAATGCATTGGAGTGCAACTAGAGAGTTTTAAAAATGCAATAGTCAAAATGTTATTCACACAAGGTATTTTGTTCTTGATGAAAAGCATCAATAAAACAAAGTTACATAACAGCATAAAGCCCTAAATGAGTCAGTATGACTGATGCTCTCATGCTGCTGTTCTGCTAGAAGTGGTTTGGCTTAAAATGAAAATAACATCAAATAAAAATAAATTAATAACAAACATTTTAACCAACAAGTGATGGAGAGGAACGCTTAATGCCCATCGCATTCAAAGAACAATCTGAATATCAAAACAAATCTCAAAAATCATGACTTTTTAGTCCACTTCTGCAACAAGCACAAGACTTCTATTGTTTTTACACAGTGAATTATAAATACTACAGGCTGACACACACACTAACAGAAACATTTGTCACTGTTCAGAGTTAATAAAAACAATATTTCCTTCCTTTATATATTGTTTGTATAACTGTGAATTGGAATCAGTGCAGAAAGGGGAACAGAAAGAGACTTTAAGGAGAACAGACACTCATGATAAAACAGAGCCGGAGCAGAAAGCGTCTCTGTAGAAGTACTAATGGTTTTGTGCGTTTGGTCTCTGCTTCACCTGGTGTTTTAGCTGATCTGATGGTCCAGGAGTTGGTGGAGTTCGACGGTTTCGATCCTGGTTCCTCGAACGCCTCGGTCTCTGAAACTGGACAGAACTGGACGCAACCTCACGCCGTCCGCCGGCATGCAGCCTTCGATCGCTTTACGCAACTAAAACACACATCAGAGACCGTTTGGTTATTATTTTGTTCATGTCAAAACCTCATTTGGCCTTTTTTGAAAGAAGTCTCTTCTGCTCACCGAGGCTGCATTTAATTAATCAAAAATACAGTAAAATAGTTAATATTTTTACAATTTAAACCAGCTGTTTTCTATGTGAATATCTGTTAAAATATAATTCATTTCTGTGATCAAAGCTGTATTTTCAGCATCATTACTCCAGTCTTCAGTGTCACATGATCTTCAGAAATCATTCTAATATGATGATTTGCTGCTCAAATATTCTGTGAGAGAAATAATGTGTTTTAAGGGCTAATAGTTAAATTAGGACATTTTAATGCACACTGCTGTAAGAAATTAATGCTTTTATTCATCAAGTATGCATTAAATTGATCAAAAGTGACGGTAAAGACTTTTATAATGTTACAAAATTATTTAAATTATGTAAAGAATGTGTACTTTATGGTAGTATTTGTTTTAATGCTTTTAAATTTATGGTGAAAAACAGTACAAACTTGTGCTGTATTACAGTAATGAATTGAGAAATGGTGTGATTTTGTTTTTTACAATGTGAATAAACATTAAAAAATCCAAAGAAAAATATCTAGATTAATTATGGTAATGAGATGGGCTTAATTTCTGATTATTATCAATGTTGAAAACAGTTGTGCTGCACAATATTTATGTGGAAACTGTGATATATTTTATTTGGAAATTAATGGAAATTTCCCGTGATGTTCAAGGTACTTCACTGAACCATAATACCAATAAAGAATCAATAAAGCGTGTAGATGATGTGGAAATATTTTGATCTTTAACTCTTGAATGTCATTTTTGTGTGACTGATAAATTCTCACCTCTTTCAGTGAAACAACTCCGACAAGTCGTCCGATGCTGGTGACGTAAGCGTAATCCAGATTCAACACAGAGAACATGGTGTGAGTCTGTCGGAGAGAAAACAGAGATGTTAAATGGAATAAAATGTGATGTTTTATGTGACATACTGTAACATTACAGTTTTTCTCAGTCACTTTGGTGCGAATCATTCTTAACAGTTGCAAAGAAGTATGTGCATTTCTCAAAACAATTCATACAAACAGCACTGCACAATGGATTACATGCAAAAGCCTGTAACTTACTCAAAATCTTTAGTTCATCTCTCAAAAGTAAGTATTTATGTCAATGAACATATCAGTGCCATCAGAATGAAAAGTCCTTGTGTCATTGATCAAGTCAAAATGCTTAGTCTATAACAGTGCTCTCTGTTAGTATTACCTGATGTAAACTATGACAACAGTTACTGTACTGAAATACAGAAGGCTGCACTTCGTATGTACGCCATATATACATTTCAGTACAAATTTACTCACTAATGTTTGTGAGATATTGATTGAAAGAGACTGGATAGGATTCACAGTTACACTTTTACTAATGGTCTGACAAAAAAAAACACGCATTACAACATTATTGTGATATAGAGTAGAAAAACAAATTTGTGTCCCTGGAGCACAAAAGCAGTCATAAGTAGCACAGGTATATTTGTAGCAATAGACAACAATACATTGTATGAGTCAAAATTATCCATTTTTCTTTTATGCCAAAAATCATTAGGATATTAAGTAAAGATATTTTGTAAATTTCCTACCGTAAATATATCAAAACTTAATTTTTGATTAGTAATATGCACTGGTAAGAACTTAATTTGAACAACTTTAAAGATGATTTTCTCAATATTTAGATTTTTTTGCACCCTCAGATTCCAGATTTTCAAATAGTTGTATCTCAGCCAAATATTGTCCTATCATAACAAACCATACATCAATGGAAAGATTATTTATTCAGATTTCATATGATATATAAATCTCAATTTTGAAAAATTGACCCTTATGACTGGTTTTGTGGTCCAGGGTCACATATGGGCACAAAGGCGAAAATAAAACATTAGAAAGTCTATCGTCAGACTTTGTAACTATGTTCTTTTCAATTGAAGCTCTACGAGATGCACCTTTGAGCTATTTCAGAGAACTGGTTTATCATTGGTGATCTATATTCTCTTCATTAGTGAAAGTCAAGATTCACTTGCACAATTCATGACAAATTTACAAAAAGTCTAATAGAAATGTGTAGAAAATATGCTTGGCAGTTTATGACAACTAGATCAACCATTTTGCATTTATTGACTTATACGATGAACTAATGACTAGATGTTTTGAGGGGTGAGACTATTGCACAGAGAACTATATAAAACATATTGAGCAACATGATATTAGCAACTGATAATGAAGGAAACTGCAGACAATTGGGTAACACTTTATTTTGAAAGTTCACTTTAGACATTCTACTAATAGTGAGTAACTTTGGAACTACATGTCAACTAGCAGTCATTACAGTATTAGTAGACTGTCTGCCTTATATCTTCTAACACTTTATTTTGATGGGTCCACAACATACTGACTATGAGAAACTTTGCAAGTATGTGTCAACTCATTCTACTAACCCTAAACCTACCCTAACAGTCTATTCTGAGAGTTAATAGACATGTGGTTGCAAATTATTGAGAATCAGTTAATGTGTAGTTGTAAAGTTACTTATAGCTAGTAGAATGTCTAAAGTGGACTATCAAAATAAAGTGTAACTGACAAATGTGCATAATCAGTTGCATGAATGTACCAAACAATATTAAACTACTTGATGAAAAGAACGAGAAACTGCTTTTATGATGTGCACAAGTGACTAGATGATGTGGAGGTTGAACAAGTAGTTTTGAGAATTTCATTTCTGATCTGAGAAATGCACCAAAGCCACTGAGAAAAACTCATGATTATGATGTCACAATTGTGTTCTCTGAAAAAACACACACACACACACACACACACTCTCACACACACGCACTCTCTCACTCTCTCACACACACACACACACACACACACACACACACACACACACACACACACACACACACACACACACACACACACACACACACACACACACACCTTGTGCAGTGAAGTGTGTTCCACCAGCTGGAAGGGGGCGGGGTCAATCTTGCAGCTGTTGAAGTCCACCTGCTCGTCAAGCTGTTGCTCCTCCCACTCCTCGATCTGCATTCACAGACAGAGATACAGTATGTGAGTGCTGGTATTCCCTACTTTATGAATACCAAATATCCCCACAAGGATAGTACCGTAATAGCAGTATATTTTGACCTTGTGGAGACAGTTTTTGGTCCCTTTGAGGAAACAAGCTTATAAATCATACAGAATGAAGTGTTTTGAGAATGTAAAATAGCCTGTAGTTTTGTGTGAGGGGGGTAGGTTTAGGGGGATAGAAAATACAGTTTTTGTACAGTAGAAACACCATTACACCTATGGAATGAGCCCATAAAACATGGAAACCCTACATGTGTGTTAAAATGTCCTCACCTCTTGAAGTATCGCATCATCCTCTGCGTCTGGCTCGTCCTGGAAAGAGATGAAAACACACACACACACACACACACACACACACACACACACACACACACACACACACACACACTTAGGCTCAAAACAGAATTATCTGGTTTATTTTTTCCCCTTTTTTTCCAGTTCAGGATTCTTTCTTTTCCATTTTTATTTTTCTGGATTCTGTTTTAAAATGGCGTAATTAAATCTGAATTATTTATTTATTTTTTCAATAATAGGGCCTATGAAATATATAAATATATTGTAGAAACTTAATTTCCTGTAAAGCTGCTTTGCAACGATTGTATCGTAAAAAGCGCTATACAAATAAACTTGAATTGAAATGTTTTATTTTTTCAGAAAATATATTGTCAGTTTTCATTTTTCGGGACCAATGATTTAATATACATTACTTATCAAAAATGTTCCAATGAAGGTGTAAAACATTAACAATTTAACCAATTTTTAAAAATGTAATGATTTTTAGTTTATTTTTTGGCAAACAAAGTGCTGCACAACATGGAAGAAAGATTGTGATATTCCTTAAAAAATAAAATGATAGTTAATAATTTTGTTATTATTATCACTCACACTAGCCATTATCACAATTTGATTATTACACAGACCTATTTTTTTTTTCATTTTTATGACTGGATTCTGCAATTCTAAGTGTATACTTGTGTTATTATTAAACTAAGTTAAAAAGGCACTCACTTACTCAAAGACACCATTGTAAATTTCTGGAGTACATTAGTGTGTGTTGGATGTCTCACCTCCATTGCTTCGATGTCAGGACGAGAACAGAAGAACTTCTTTAAGTTGAGGCCAGAATCATAAACACCTGAGAGACAGAAAAAAATTCATATATCCACAATATGTATTTATTTGCTATTTAAGTAAATACACTGTAAAAAGTGATACGTTGACTTAACTTAAAAAAATTGAGGAAACACGTTGCCTTAAAATTATTAAGTAAACAATAATTTAAAAAAAGTTACCTGACTGAACTGTCAAGTTCACTTAACTTTTTTTAAATTATTGTTTACTTAATAATTTTAAGGCAACGGGTTTCCTCAATTTTTTTTTAAGTTAAGGCAACTTATCACTTTTTACAGTGTATTTGATGAAGTGCACTAAACTCAACATCTGATATTAAGTGTTTTGCAAGCATAAATATATCAATTAAGAATTAAAAAGGTATTCTTTTTACTTATACTTATACCAATACTTATTGTATTAAAAATATGTTTTCATATTTTATAATAGAGTGTCTGCATTTTTACATGTACACATAACCAGCCATAGAAATTCTATTTAAAATATTTTCAGGGAAAAAAAAATCATGTGAAGGATGTTTTATGCAATTTTAAGATCAAAAGAAGTCAATAGGAGGTTCTCGATATTACTTGTAATCTCTTCTTCATCTACAGATGGCTTCTTCAGAGCAGATTTCAGAGGTTTAGCGGAGTCCAGATGAGCAGAAGCAGATGCAGATGCTTCTGTGGACGTCTACAACACACACACACACCCATATATATATCCATAATCAACACCTGTCTCAAAAAAGCATTTGTGGATATTTGTGATGCAAATCAGTGGCTGCAGCAATAGAATACAGTAGAATACAGCAGTACAGTTTTTATTTTAATCGTCTGACCTGGAAGTGAACCTTGTATCTGGCAGGCATGGTGGACGCATTTTCCTCTCGCAGATGCTGCAATCGCTGCTTTAAGAGCATCAGTAACTGAGCGCGCTCAACAGAACCCAGCAAGAGCATCGACTCTGAGAGACACAATGAAATCAGACAGAAAGATCAACACTGTATGCACATCATATTTACTTCATATTAAAAGGCAAAAACAAAATACAAATTGTTTCTAATGATCTAAAAAACCTAACTGGCTAGTCATGCAATGTTTATTTGTATACCAATTTTACAATGCACATCATTTCAAAGCAAAAATAAATAAATACATTAAATAAAATAGAATAAAATAAAATAAATAAAACAGTAAAAAGACTGATTTATAAAAATGATGATAAAAAAATACAATTAAAATTAAAAAATATTCTAAAAATATAAAGCTCATTTAATATTTTATCTCAGCATCCTGTCAGCATAGTGCATGGTTCACAAATATTATTTAGGTTATGTGTCTGGACAGTCCCTATAGATTTATGTTTTATTCTCATTTATGTTTATTTTTAAATATATATAAGTTAAGTCAATGGCAAATAATAACACATCCAGAACCAACACTACAGTAGGTGAGAAATAAGTGTGTATCGTGTGTGTGTGTGTGTGTGTACCTGCAGATTTCACCAAAGGCAGTGTTTTCAGATTTCCTGAACGCAGGATCTTGATTATGTCTCTGTAGGTGGAGTTCAGTGTGATATAACGAACTTCTCTTTTCATAAAGTCCTCCACATAAACATTATACTTCCTACAGACAGAGAAGAGGTAACTGTGAAAAACTTTGATGCACAACAGAGAAATACTTCAGAATTGTTTTTTGAATGAAGGCAATTCATAAGTTGTTTCAGACTAGTGGAAAGAAAACATCCAAAATGCACTTTTAAGTGTTTATTTTATTGCAATTTATCTATTTGCGTCTGTAGATTTCAATTTCAATACATATCTTTAAAGAGATTTTTCTCCACTTCAGCAGCACTTACATACACCAAATCTTAGAGGTTTATTCCTCTCTATATTATGAAGGTTTTTACTGAGGGGATTGTTCATATATCATTTACATGGTTTTATTATTGCACTTTATCTATTTGTGTCCACAGATTTCAATTATAATACATATATTTAAAGGCCGTTTTCATAAAATGAGTTTTTTCTCCACTTCAGCAGCACTTACAGACACCAAATCTTAGAGGTTTATTCCTTTCTATATTCTGAAGGTTTTTACTGAGGGGTTTGTTTATATATTAATCACTCTCATTTATAGAACATTTTATCCCTATAAACATGGTGAAAATGTGTTTTTTTCTAGCTGTTGATGTTATTTTCAGATTTATAGAGTGATAAAAAGAGAAATCCAAAATCCCTTCTATAGAAACCTTTAACTCTGATATGTCAACAAAATCAAACAAGAATTTTGAACCTAACTTTACCCAATATTCAGATTTATTTTCTGGAAATGTGTGCAAAAAGTGCATATTTAATTATATAATGCATCATTTGCATATTTAAAAATCACATTTTTAGAAAACTTAATACAAAACAGGTTTGCAGTTCTGAATGTTTCTATTTGTTAATTTTTTTACACTAATCACCTTGGGTGTCTTGCCTTAAATTCAATTTAACGCAAACAAAATTGAACTGCCTTTAATGTTTTGTCAAGTACTGCTAATGTGCATGTTGTAATGTGTATGTTAATGTGTTAAACCTGAGCATGCTGGGTAAACTGCAATTACTGTATATACACTAATGTATTTCACACAATACTGATATTAAGGGGAGACACTGCAGGCAAAAACACTGTTTTTTTCATGCACCTGTCAAGTTTGAGATTTTGAGATCAAGGTGTTTTTTCAGACTAGTGGAAAGAAAACATCCAAAAGACACTGATAAGTGTTTCTTTTATAGCACTTTATCTATTTGTGTCAATAGATTTAGATTACAATACAAAACAATTTTTTTCTCCTACACTGAGCCATAAATCTCCACTTCAGTAGCACTTACACACACCAAACGTTACATTTTTATTCCTGTCTATATCCTGAAGGTTTTTACTGAAGGATTTGTTCTTATATAATTTGCTTGATTATATACAACATTTTAATTTCCCAAAAAGGGTGAAAATATAGTGTTTTCTGTCCGTTCTAAGCATTTTCTGAATTATGGAGTGACAAAAATGAGATACCCAAAATTCCCTCTGTAAAAACTTTTTACTCTAATATGTCAAAAAAATTAAACAAGAATTTTGAAACTGACATCATCCAGTGTTTATATTTTTGTACTAGAAGTGTATGCAAATGAGTGCATATTTAATTAAATAATGACTCATTTGCATATTTAAACATAATATTTTAGAAAACTTGCATTTTTTTTGCAATTATCAATGTAATCAATCAGCTGGATAAGGCGATAACAATTCGTTTTTTTTTTTTTTACCCTATTCACCTGCAGTGTCTCGACTTTGTTTTAGCTATTTTTAGTAGTATGTACACTTTAAAAACATGATGACATTCTACTCTAACTGAAGTGTTTACAAAATCCCTTGAAAATAAGTCAAAATTAACTTCTAAGAAAAGTTTTGCTGGTGCACAGGATCAGCAAAATGCGAAATAGAAAGAAAAGACTTACTCTCGGTGGCCCCAGCTGAGCATGGGCAGGTAAGGCAGTTTTTTAATGCGGATAACCGTGTCGTAGATGGACGGTTGAAGACTCTGAGAGACTATGTTGGCCAGAATCACAGAGATCAGGATAGGCAGAGTGTAACTGATCTGACCCGTCAACTCCATCATGATCACGCCGGTCGAGATCGTGTGAGTGACTCCTGCCGTTAACGCTGCCGCTCCTGAACACAAGAGAGAGTTACACCTGATTAAAAGCTAAATCAATGCCTAATTTTGACCAAGTATTCAGACGTTACTGATGTGCATATCTGTCTCACCTATAACAGCATACGCTCCGGGCACTATGTTGTATATGTGTCCATCGATGTTAAATCCATCTGGAAACAACGTGGCCAAACCTTCACCCACCAAACGGCCAAACCCAGCACCTGAAACACACACGTATGCATTCCCTTTAGTTTGAGAGTCAAATAAGTCATTATATCAATAGATACTGTTAAAAATTACTGGTTTAAAGGTCCGTTCACACCAAGAATGATGACTTAAACCACCGGTCAAAATTCAGAAAATTTCAAAAATTCTGAGGCTGCATTTATTTGATCAAAAATACTGTAAAATTGTATAATATTATTACAATTTAAAATAACTGTTTTCTATGTGAATATCTGTTAAACTGTAATTTATTTCTGTGATTAAAGCTGTATTTTCAGCATCTTACTCCAGTCTTCAGTGTCACATGATCTTCAGAAATCATTCTAATATGCTGATTTGCTGCTCAAGAAACATTTCTGATTATTATCAATGTTGAAAACTGTTGTTCTGCACAATATTTTTGTGAAATATTTCTCTGAATGTAATTCCAATGATATCATTCTTTTCTTTTGTTATACTTACCTATATAGAGTTAGAGGGATTTTTTTACATTTATGGTTTTAGTTACTGTTATAGTTATCATCAGTGGTGTGAACAGGCCATAAAAAGGTGGAAATGCTCAAAAAAAAAGAAAAAAAAGTAAATATCATTTTTTAGATAAAACACACAAAGACATACCAATGACGAAAATGGGAACGAAGGAACCACATGGTATAGGAAGGGTTATGGAAAGAGCAGACATCCAGAACTACATAACAAACAATAGTAATGCTCATTAAAACACAACACACACACACACACACTTACACGCATACACGCACGCACACACACTTACATGCATACACACACACTCACTCACTCACACACACACACACACACACACGCACACACACGCACACACACACGCACACACACTCACTCACACACACACACAGTGCATCAATAAACAAGTCAAACATTCACAAATATACTGTTTATATTAAAATAGTAAGAATAATCATTAATCATTATATGAAGCCTTTAAAGCAACCAGATTTCTGAATAAAGAAGAGGTTTAGGTACTCAGCTATAGTTTGAGGACAAAACTGTGTGTGTCTGTGTGTTTATTTACCTTCATGATGACGAAGACGGAGAGAATGACGAAGACGTTAGCCTGCGGATGTTTCCAGGCGGCTAGATGATCGTCATTATCAAAGTCTGCTACGATGCCATGATTTGACCAGGTGCGATTGTCAAAAAATGAAATCAAGGAATCCCTTTGTGTGAGCTATAAATGGTGAGGAAATTATGTCATAAACAAGAACTGGTTCGATATAAACAAAAAGTAGCACTTTAGAATTTTTTTTTTAAAAGGAATAGTTAAAGATGAAAAAATGAAAATTAGCTGAAAATGTGTTCACCCTCAGGTCATCCAAGATTAGGATGAGTTTGTGCCTTCATCAGGTTTGTAGAAATGTGTCTCTGCATCAGTTTCTCAGCAATGGATGCTCTGCAGTGAATGGGTGCCGTCAGAATGAGAGTCCAAACAGCTGATAAAAACATCACAATAATCCACAAGTAATCCACATCACTCCAGTCCATCAGTTAACATCTTCAGAAGATAAAATCTTTAAAGTTTAGAGCTGTTTTGGCTTGTAAACGGCTTGATCTGTGCAGATTTCTCTCCTGATTTAGACCAGAACATCTTTGGAGGAAGTGTTATTATGGATTATGGACTCAATGTATTTTAGTTAAAAGCATCTTAATGCTGGATTTGTTTCATCTTTTGTCTTCTCAAGATGTTAACTGATGGACTGGAGTGGTGTGGATTACTTGTGGATTATTGTGATGTTTTTATCAGCTGTTTGGACTCTCATTCTGACGGCACCCATTCACTGCAGAGCATCCATTGCTGAGACACTGATGCGGCGACACATTTCTACAAACCTGATGAAGAAACAAACTCATCCTGATCTCGGATGGCCTGAGGATGAGCACATTTTCATTTTGGGTGAACTATTCCTTTAAAAAGACATTGGCTTTCATGTTTCATTTAACTGCTAATTGTGCATGTACTGTATTTAAATAAGGCAATTTTATTATAGTGCATGACTGCATATGCTGCTAATGGAGCATTTTATTGCCTCATTTCGAGTCACTGATTAATTAAAGAGAACAAGTGTGAGTGTATAAAAGAGAAAGAGAGAGAGATGATGATGCTGTATTTTATATGAGTGAGTGTTGTTGAGATTGATTAATGAATGCTTTAATGTTTCTCTCAGCTGTCTCATTAAGATTATTAACAGGATGGATTTAACAGCCTGGGGAACAAACACACGTTGTGTGGAGTGTGTGTGTGTGTGTGTGTGTGTGCGTGCGTGCGTGCGTGCGTGCGTGCGCGTGTGTGTTAGTTACCCCTCCGGCCATGAACTGCCCGAAGCCCGGAGGGAAAGTGAGCGTTGAAATCAGCACAGAGACCAAAGCAGAATATAAGAAACAACTAGACACAAAACACAGGATTAGACACAATCAAAGACATGTTTGACACATCATAGACATCTATTGTTTTTACAATATATACAGCGAATATTATTTTTCTTTGGAATCACTTACTTCTTCATGAGGAAGCTGTTTGTGGCTTTCTGCTTCTTCACAAACAGAGAAATCTTTCTATACAAATACACAAAGAAAGCTCCAGCAAAGCCACATACTATCCTGCAGAGAGAAAACGTTTGTGTGTTAAAGCCACAAACCATGAGAGGAGTGCATTACTGCGATTTTACCACAGTTATAGGCATTTTAAGGAGCATCTCTGTAGAGCTTTCCAGAAAAAATGTCATTTTTATGCCTAAACACAAGAAAAATGTCTGCAAGTGCCACAAAACCAAATATACAAGCCTTAACAGGTTAACAAGTGTATATTTTGTGTGCTACTGCTATTTTTATGACTTGCACACATCTTAACTTGCAAAACATGCTCCAATAATAATTAATAACCAGTGTTATTATCATAAATAATTAATAAAAATGTATATAAAAATATAACCTATTTAAAAAAAAAAAAAAAAAAAAAGACAAAAACACTACACAATGAACAAAAATGTAACTAAACATATGTAAAAAATGAATTAAAAATGTATTAAAACTATAATAGCATCTATAATAGTCTCAATAATACTAAAATAACACTACTGACCCCATCGCAGCAAAGATGGGAAGCTCCTGCAGGTCAAAAGGAAAGTCCAGCCTGTATTTTGTTGCATAAAGAGCCATAAGTGTGTCTAAGAGAGAGATAGAAAGTCAACTCATCATTGACTGCGCATTTCATTCAAGAACAAACAAGTCAGAGCCCTTGCTGGTGTTAAAAATACTGTAATACAGCCCAATGTGGCTTATTACTTTATTAATATACATATGCATTGCACAAACACACACCTTCCTGTCTGTTCCACACCGGCAGAAGTCTGAAGATAATGGAACCGAACGTAGCAGACAGAAATCCACGCCAGTAGTTTCGTGCAACGAAAAACATAGATGTGACCTCTAAACTGAATAAAGCACCTGAAACACACAAAAACTCACAAATCAGACAAAACCAGCACAATTTTGAGCACTCTTAGAGTTAGCAAATTACATACTCAAAAAAAAAACACTTTAAAAAGGGTATTTAAAGGTAAAGTGTTTAAATACACTTTTGCACGCTGAAATGTACAATATCAAAATATTAACCGTCTGCATATAAACGTGCACAACTTTACACGCATACAATTCTTTACAAGTCCTATTGAAATGTGAACATAATTGGAGTATGTTTTATAAGAAAATACCATTTCAGTCTATTTCATGTTTAGTTTAATGTGTTGCTTGCCTTTTCTTTGTACTTATTAGTTTACTAGCAATTTCTGAATGATTTTTTATTTTATGCAAGGCTGCATTTATTTGATCAGACACAAATACAGTAAAAATTCTATAATATTATTGCAATTTAAAATAACTGTTTTCATTGTGAATGCAAGTTAAAATATAATTTATTTCTGTGATCAAAGCTGTATTTTCAGCATCATTACTCCAGTCTTCAGTGTCACATGATCTTCAGAAATCATAATAATATGCTGATTTGCTGCTCAAGAAACATTTCTGATTATTATCAATGTTGAAAACAGTTGCTGCACAATATTTTTGTGGAAACCGTGATGCCTTTTATTTTTCAGGATTCACAGATGAATAGAAAGTTCAAAAGAACAGCATTTATTTGAAATAGAAATCTTTGGAATATTATGAATGTCTTTACTGTCAATTTTGATCAATTTAGTGCCTCCTTGATGAATAAAAGCATTAATTTATTTTCAAATTCTTACTGGATGGTGGTGTACATCTGAACAGAAACATGATATTTGACATTTCTTACACATAACATAGTTAACACACACACACACACTCTCTCTCTCTCTCTTTCTCACACACACACACACTCACACACTCTCTCTCTCTCTCACGCACACACACACTCTCTCTCTCTCACACACACACACTCACACACACTCTCTCTCTCTCACACACACACTCTCTCTCTCACACACACACTCTCTCTCTCTCTCTCTCTCACACACACACACACACACTCACATTCTCTCTCTCTCACACACACACTCACTCACACACACACACACACACACACACACACACACACACACTCACTCTCACACACACACACACACACACACACACACACACACACACACACACACACACACACACACACTCACATTCTCTCTCACACACACACACACACACTCACAGCCACACACACTCACACACATACACACACACACACACACACTCACAGCCACACACACACACACACACACACACACACACACACACTCACAGCCACACACACTCACACACACACACACACACACACCCACACACACTCACATTCTCTCTCACACACACACTCACTCACACACACACACACACACACACACACACTCACATTCTCTCTCACACACACACTCACTCTCACACACCCACACACACACACACTCACACACACTCACACACGTTCTCTCACCTCCAATAGGAGCAGCGAAGCAGCAGCCGATTCCCACAGCACATCCGACCGTCAGCATCTCCTCGTTTCTGGCCTTATTCTGTTCACAACACACAAGAACTAAATACAAGACAAATCTACTGCAGTGAATGCTATAATAAAGTTTTGTAAATACCTTATAAATGCTACTGAAAAACGACATGAATTTGCAGAGAAGAGCGGCACACAAACTGCCGACGTGCACGAACGGACCCTACAGCACAGAAAAACACACGCTTCAGATAAAACATTTATGCATTTAGCAGATGCTTTAATCCAAAGCCACTTGCATTGTATTCAAAGTATACATATCAGTTCATGCAAACTCAGGCAGTAAGGATGAAATTAAGAAAAGGCTGCTTTGAAGCAGGGTTATTGCAGTTAATTAAAACTGTAACTAAAACTAAAACCATAAAAATAAATAAATATTTACTTGAAATAAAATAACTAAACCTGAAATAAAATATATATATATATATTAGTGCTGACACATGATTGATCGTGATTAATCACATCCAAAATAAAAGTTTTTGTTTACATTATATATGTACTGTGTATATTTATTATGTATAAATAAATACACACATACAGTATATATTTTGAAAATATTTACACGTTTATACATTTATATTCTTATATTTTATATAAATATATTTAATAAATAAACATAAAATTTTTCTTAAATATATACATGCATGTGTTTGTATTTATATATTCATAAATATACACAGCACACAAACAAATATTATGTAAACAAATACTTTTATTTTGGATGCGATTAATCGTTTGACAGCACTAATATATATTTAACTAATATAACACCGCTTCTATATATTATGATTATACAGTAAAATCCGTAACTACAGTAACTATAGCAATTATTGAGGAAGTGGTGCATTTTTGTAGATAAATAAAAATAAGTCTGTTTTTAAAAAGTGTTTTAAAGAGCGATAAATTTGCACACTTGTAAGAGATGAAGTTCACACTTTTTTTCTGTTCTACAGAGGGCGTATTGTCCATATTAATACTGAACTGAAGACACATATTTCAATTACTTTGATTACAACATAAACATTTTATTACAAAAATATTACG
>CM049857.1:1911647-1926647 GCA_027422415.1 Schizothorax lantsangensis | reverse complement strand
CTTATTAATCGCATTCAGTTGATCTTTTCAAATACGCGATAACGCTGAGCGATTTATGAAGATATATTGCGGCGGACATCGATTATGTCGCGAGAATGTACATATATTTAACGTTAGCTTTCATACATACATAAACATAGCTTTCAGTTGGCTAACTGTTTAAAGTTGCTGACATGTTAAAACAAAACCTAAGATTGAATTAGAAAATAAAAACAGTTCTCGTTCGATATTAAATTAAATAAGCCGCGAAAAGGTGAATCGATAGTTTTAATACTCACACTAACGAAAAACATTTGCTAAGTTTAATTTATACAGTTATGACTATTCAGGTTTTCATTTTACATTTGATACTTTATTCAATTTCTGTAGTTCTTTCAAGCACTGTTTATTTGGTTTGTATTTCTATTACATGATTGTAATTATTAGTTTTATATTCATTTTATTACTGACTTTGCTAGTTTTACTGGTTAGGCTGCTAGCATAAGATTTTGCTGTAGTATTGAAATTGATAGAATTGTGAAATTTCACTGATATCAAAACTGTTGGTATCGTAACAACCTTATTTACACCAAAAATATTGTGATGTTATTATAAAATTGCTTAATTTGATATAAAATATTTTGTTCATATTGCCCGCCCCTAATATGTGATACAGAGTGTTTGTTTTGGTAATTAAGAGTACTATTGAAAGAACTAATTAATACAGTCAATGAATTTGCTCTTATACATTTAATATGTTTATATTTGGTACAATTATAATTTATGGTTTGATATACAGTATTCATAGTCTGTGAGTATAGCTAAATTACATCTCATTTTACATTCAAAGCATATTTATGTGTTTATTTCATGCACATTAATGTTATTGATTATTCCTGGCTGGGACAGAATTATCTATTTTTATTTTAATTCAGAAACAATAACAAACGTGCACCAGTTACAAAGTATGTACACGTTGTTTAAATGTAGTTTTTGATAATATTAACTCCTTTTACTTTTAATTTACTTTAATGAAACATACAAACATTATAGCTTTGACCATTTTCAGTGTCTATTTTTTAATGTTAGTGTATTAAAGACACTTCGGGCGTTTGCTGTAATGGTTTCTGCTGCTGCATTTGTATTTATCACTATTGCTTCTTCACTTTTTACATGCACATTATTATTATTATTATTACTCTTTGTGAAAGTATCCTTCATTTCATCAGACTAGTGTTGTTTTAGTATTAATGAGATACTGTTGTAGTTTTATTAATAGTTTTATTATTTTTAATTTTTATATTTTCTGTTTTTATTTTATTTTCTGTTATAATTTGAGTAATTTTTTTGTTTTAGTGTTTTTTTTTTCATTGTTATTATTATAATTATCTTTAAATTTGTATTTTTTATGTTCAGTTTTAGTTATTTTAGTAAAGTTAAACTAACTCATAATGAGCCGAATTAAAATTAATTTAGTTTTTTTTAATTTATGTATTTTTTATTTTATCTTATGTAGTATTTATTTAATTTCAAGTCACAACATTTTTTGTTTTAGGGTTTTTTTCATTGTCGTTATTATTATTATTATCTTTAAATATGGCTTTTTATGTTCAGTTTTAGTTATTTTAGTACAAGTTAAACTAACTGAAAATGAGTCGAATTAAAATTATTATTATTTTTTTTTATCTTATATGTAGTATTTATTTCATTTCAAGTAACAAAAATATTTTTATGGTTTTAGTTTTACTTCTGGTTAACTATAATTACCCTGCTCTCTATATAATGCATGGAAAAAGCTATCATTCCTATTCATCTCAGTGACACTCAGTGACCACCAATCAGATGTAGTTCCAGCATCCAAAACGCAGAAAAATAGAGAAAGACTTACCAAATTATTTTCATCTGTACCGTCCACAGTCATGATTACGATCACACAGACACACACACACACACACTTGATTGCTACACACACGTCACAAACACACGTGGCGAGCGTGGATGTGCGGTCAGGTGCGGGACAGCGTTTGTGAGTTTTTATATGTGGAAGAAGTTTGTATTCAGCTAAATATGATATGGGAATTACAGCGAGAAACTCCACCCACTGCGTGCTAGAGATGAACACGAGTACCTGAGTACTCAGAAATGATCAATCATTTTTAATATTATGATTGGCTATATTTATGTAGAAGCACACAGTCTATTCTATTGATGATTCATTCGACTCTCTTGAATGTCTGTGGTGAACTTTAAATAGAAAAGAGCTTAAATAATGAACTAATGATGAACTACTTGCTACTAAATTAAGTTATAGATTTCTGCAGGTAAATGAATGTGAATCAAATCAAATGAATATTATTTTTTCAGTTTAGACAGTGCCAGAACAGTCAAATCTGTCCTTGAACTGAATTAAATTTTTCAATTAAATTATAAATGCACAAAGGAGTTCATGAGAATTTTCTCAGCGTCTGTGACACATCAAGAGCATAAACACTTCATAGAGATCCTTCAGATCCATCTGTTTTTACAAATCACTGTTTACAGGTAAACACATGCACAGACTTTTATTTATATACTGATTTTAGCTCAAATTGGAAGTTGTTTTGATGGTCAACAGTCTGTGGGAGTGAAAAGTACAGTTTCTCGTGAGCAGACCTGAGATGTGAACTCTTGGGTGTCACAGCAAAAACCCCATGTTTTGGCAGGAGAGGTACATTACATTACATTTACATTTATGCATTTAGCAGACGCTTTTATCCAAAGCGACTTACAGTGCAGGTACATACCCAAAATAAAATGATGAATGCTTATAAGGCAAGATATCTTTAGAAAGCAAACACTGTACAATATTTCAATTATTGAACCACTTATGTGCATGTTCACGGTTTTCTGATGTCAGTTGATGTTTGCATGACATGCAGATAAGCAAATAAAATTTTTAGTATTAGTATATTTCTAGTAAAATATTATTTTTAAATGTATTTAATTTTTTATTAATTGTATTTAACTTGATTTATTATAAAATGAAAGTATTATCAATGTTCATGTGACATGCAGATAAACAAACATTTAAATTATTTTTAGTATTAGTATGTTTTTAGTAAAATATTATTGTTAAAATATATTTTTAAAATATTTTTATTCATTGTTTTTATTTAATTTGATTTATAAAATAATAAATATTATAATTTTTCACGTGACATGCAGATAAATAAAATATTTTAGAACTCTTTACTATTAGTATATTTTTAGTAAATGTTTATTACTTGTTTGTATTTATCATGATTTATTATAAAATAATAAAAATATTATAAATGTTCATGTGGCATGCAGATAAACAAAATATTTTTAGTACAATATTTTTAAAATATATTTTAAAAACTTTATTAATTGTTTGTATTTAACATGATTTATTGTAAAGTAATAACAAAAATAAAAAATATATTTTTATTAAAAAAATTGTATTATAAAATAAAAATATTGGAAGTTTGTTTTGTTTTACATTTTTGTGATTTAATAAAATTTTTGCTATTTACATTTATACATTTAGCAGACCAAAAAAAGTCACTTTTATCCAAAACGACTTTTCTTCAACTCTTGAAGCCCATTTTGAGAAACCCTGATCTAAACTAGACACATTATCTGGATGACCTGAATGCAAAGCACAAGTAAAGTATGAGTGAGTCATAGTGATTATATAAAGCTGCTTGCCATGACTTATTTATTGATGTATCATTTCAAAGAATGGATTGCTTGTGTGATATTTTTATAAAAACAGAAACATTTCCAGGTTTCTTCTACAGTAATCTTGGAAGAATGCTGCATTATCACTGTTATTACTTTGGGTATACATTTAGCTCATGTTGTTATTATAACAACACACACATCAGCTGTTTTCCAGGGACACAAACCCATGAGAAGTGAAAAAGAAAGAAAAGAACAAAACAATCACAGCTGTTTTAGGGTTAAGTTTCCATTGTTTCTGGAGTGTTTTGAAGCAACTGGCATTTAGATTAACAGGATTGTATTCCATTGCATTTATTATAGACATTCTTGTTTGATACAAAGATGTTTAAAAGTATTGGTTCAAACAAATGATTCATAAAAGATCAGTGCTTGAGCCAGCACTGTAATAGTGCAACTAGTCAAATCTTTACTAACCACAGTCCAAAACTATTCAAAATACATCAGGATATAATGGACAACAAGCTAAAGCAGGCAAAACGTTAAGAAATAATGCTTTTTTGACATATTGAAGGACAAGTGGGAAACTAATCGGCATTTTTATGTAATCTATTCAAGAAATAGACTAGATTTGAAGATTTATATTTATGCTATGCACAGGCCAAAAATGTATATGGTCTTGCATTTCAATAATAATAATAGTGATGTATTGTCAAGTATGGTGACCCATACTCGAAATTGGTGCTCTGCATTTAACCCATCCAAGTGCACACACACAGCAGTGAGTAGTGAACGAACGAACACACACACACACTCGCACCCGGAGCAGTGGGCAGCCATTGCTCCAGCGCCCGGGGAGCAATTGGGGGTTCGGTGCCTTGCTCAAGGAGTATTGAAGGTGGAGAGAGTGCTGTTCATTCACAATCCCCACCTTCAATTCCTGCCAATGCAAGAATCGAACCAGCGACCTTCAGGTTACAAGCCCAACTCTCTAACCATTAGGCCACGACTTCCCCTAAGAGTTCTTGCTTTCTTCCCATTTTTGCAGTATCATAACATTTCAGGTTTTACTAGAAGTGTCAAATCTGTCCATTTCCACGAACTGAAATCCATGTTTAATGTTGAAACTGTAAATGCACCAATGCTTTTATAAGAATTTGCTCACAGTATGACAAATCAGGTGGTGTTTAGACAAAATTTTATGTAATAAAGATGCATATTTATGCTATGCATGTGCCAGAAATGTTTTTAGCATTTTATGGTTGTGCATTTCATTGACTTTAACTTTATCTCTTTTTCTGTGCTTCATTTTTATATTTTCTGTTTTTATTTTATTTTCTGTTATAATTTGAGTAATTTTTTGTTTTATTGTTTTTTTTTTTTTTTTGTTTTCCATTTTTTATTTTTTATGTTCAGTTTTAGTTATTTTAGTGAAGTTAAACTAACTCAAAATGAGCCGAATTAAAATTAATTTAGGGTTTTTTAATTAATTTATTTTTTATTTTATCTTATGTAGTATTTATTTAATTTCAAGTAACAACATTTTTTGTTTTAGTGTTTTTTCCATTGTCGTTATTATTATTATCTTTAAATATGGATTTTTATATGCAGTTTTAGTTATTGTCGTTATTATGTAGTATTTATTTCATTTCAAGATGATTTTAGTGTTTTTTCATTGTTATTATTATCTTTAAATATGGATTTTTATATGCAGTTTTAGTTATTTTAGTACAAGTTAAACTAACTGAAAATGAGCTGAATTAAAATTAATTTAAGTTTTTTATTTTTTTTTATCTTATATGTAGGCTAGTATCTATTTCATCTCTTTTTCTGTGCTTCTTGCACAGATGTTTGAAATTACAGTAGTTACTCGTTCGAACACAAGATGGCGCTTCCCAAACACTCCTGATAATCAAAACAAGTCATAGGATTGCATAGAAGTGCTAAACTCTGAGCAAAGATCAAATGCATGCATGTTTTATAAATACATCATGGGATGCATAAAACTAAAATATCAGTGAACAGAACTGACTGTAAAGTATGTTGGCCTGTTGTTAATCTACCAAATAACCCAATGGCTTTAGTGTTATTTTGTAGATGAACAACAGACGGGAACAGCGAATGGAAAAACACTGATGGAAGGTTTAAAAGTATTCTGTAAAAATTGATTAGCTGCTTTTATTCAGAGACTGGTGGAAAATAAGCATCCAGCTTCTTTCATATTCCCTCGAGTTTTCTCCGTTTGACACAGAAGACGCAAATATTAAGTCAGATGACTGGAATGAGTCGGAGCGAGTTTGAGAAAACTGATCCAATCTGGTTCTTCGATGAGAAACATTCATTTGTCGTGGAAAGACGGGCCAGTGCGGTTAATCAGAGGGGAAAGTTGTGAAACAAAAGTGGGAACCGAAGGAAGATGAGGCTGTTGGGGAGGAACCTTGCGTGTCTCGATCCAGGTCCGACCCACAGTCTGGCCAGATTGAAATTGAGAAAAATTGCAGTTGATTGAGCAGTGATGGAATTATTTGCTTCATCGCCCCCCAGAAGCGCTGCTGGGAAAACAGAGAGTGCTTTGTAGGGTTTGCTGTAGAGTGTCTATTTTTGTAGGCCAAAACCCAGAAATGAGCATTTTAGCATCGCCTTGAAGTCAGTGGGCTTTTTAAATGGGTTTTTGGTTAAATGTCTCTACACAAGCTCAAGATATGTTCGTGTTTTATTCTACGACACAAAATATATGAGTAATACGCACTTGTGTTTTTTTTAAAGCTTTTATTTGTATTAAAATATGGCTAAGTGGAACTAGAGAGGTTGTCGGACATTAATCATCATCAAACTGAGCGTCATCATCTACTCACTAGTTGCTTTCACAGCCTTGTTGTGTTTATAATCACACTTATAATCGCAAGCTGTGTGTTTTATCCTTTGGTGAATTGTTGTTGTGATCTTTGATTTTGTGTTTGTGTTATGATGTAAACTTGTATATACTATGTTATTTGTTGCTGCTTTCTTGGCCAGGTCACTCTTGCAAAAGAGATTTTAATCTCAACGAGTTTTTAACCTGGTTACATAAAGAAATGAACTTTTACAAATGAATTTATCTCAAACTTTTGGGCAATTTTTTTTTATTTTTTTTATTTTTTTTTTTTTTTATAAATACTGAGAGTTTTGGGTTCAAGGTTCTTGTTTATTTGTCACATACACAATCATACAGGGTATAATCAGTAGTGAAATGTAGGTCAGGACAGGTCCGCTCAATGGACAGTGCAAAAAAATAAAATAAAAGATGAAACATAACACAGGAGAGTATATATAAATATAGGTAGGAATAAGATAAAAAATAAGTAAAATAAGGAATAAAATGTGCAATGAACTAAAATGTGCAATACAGTCTACTGTGGATTTAATAAATATTAATATAAACAGGGATGTGCAAGAGGAATGTGCAAACAGGTTGTGCCGGGTATGTACACATAGCAGCAATGCGGATGATGGAGAAAGATGGGTGTTTTTACAGTTTATTAAATTGAGTCCTGTAGATGTTATGAGACTGAGTTTAGGAGCCTGATGGCCTGAGGGTAGAAGCTCCTCCTCAGTCTCTCAGTTTTTGCCATCATGCTCCTGAAGCGCTGAAGCGCTGCCAGATGCCAGATGAAAAGACGGTTACCGGGGTGATTTGAGTCCTTGATTATTTTTGCAGCTCTGCTTTTGCAGCGTTTGAGGTAGATGTCCTGCAGAGAGGGGAGGGCAGACCCTGAGATACGCTCAGCTAAGCACACGACTCTCTGCAGAGCTTTGCAGTCCTGATTTGTGGCGTTACTGTACCACACTGAGGAAGCACAATAGTGGTGACATTGTAGTTCGTTTATATTCTACGTTTAGCATTTAACTTCTGCCAATTGCATTTCGGCTTCAAAATGCATAAAAGTTGTGTTTATTTTTGAAGATTATCATGATGGACGAAACATAAACGTTTGTTGGTCACAGAGCTTATTTTCTGCATGAATCTAAAAGTCAATGGAAAGATCCTATTAAAGATTTAGGTCCAGCTAACGGGAAACATTCTCACAAATTACACTAACGTTTTTTAAATGTTATATAAATGTAAGGCAATTCTTAAAGTAATTAATATGGAACGATGTTATAACATTATTAGTATTTCATATGCATTATCATATGTTGATAGAAAATGTTCACAGAACATTCTCATAATGTCCTTATGATGTTATTAGTACTCGATGAATGTTCTAATAAATGTTTTTTGTTACCTTTAAATAACATTCTAATCACGTCAAGAAAACATTTTAAAGTTCTTAGAATATTAAAACTAAACGTTCAAAATAATAATGTTATATTTTCTGTTAAAATAAATTTAGTTTATTTTTGTAAGCTTTAAATAACATTCTAATCACAACAAGAAAACTGGACATTTCAGTGTTTTAGAAACGTTTCAAAACAGTGGGTCTCATTCACTAATAATTGCGTACGTTTTTTGTATTTATACGCACATTTGAACTTCTCACGAAAACTTTCCACCTAATTCACAACACGTGCGTACGCGAGTGAATTTGTTCTTACCTTGTTCTTATGTTAGTGAATTTGGAGTAATTCTAAATGAGCGGCCGCGTGCACGAGGGTAGTCATTTGCATAAAACACGCCCAAATTATCTCCATATAAGGGCTTTCCGCATTTATTCAGAGCAAACGCGCTCTCGCCAGATCTTTGAGCATTCAAGTGTACCATTCTCACCAGTTCAAACACACAAAACACTTTCATACAGACCCAGACTACAGACCTATCGGGAGCAGCTCTACATACGGCTTATTCAGAGAAACCTCACAGCTGAACATAACGCAACTTTTCTTACACTTTCACTATATGATGAAATGTATGATGACAAGATTAAATTGTATTATTAAATAAGTTTGTTATATAATTTTGTATATGGATTATATAACACAATTATTTAGTAAACATGCTTTAATATAATCATAGTCGCATTTAGATTAAATATAACATCTTAACATGATTATAAGGCCGTGCAGAGTAAGTGCTTTCTGCGTACGTGTGGTTTCAGTTGTTCCTATAATTTTTCGTAAATGTAGAATAAATTTTAGTACGAAATTTTTGGTGAATCGTGGTTTGTTCTTAAAATCATTCGTACTCACATTTCATGCACAAATTAGTGCGTATGCATGCTTAGTGAATGAGACCCAGTGTTACAACAACGTTTTTATAACTAAATTTAAATGTAAAATACATCATCAATGCAGCGCTCCATAGAGATCTTTTCCAGTCGGGGTAAGCCACATAAAAATATGCGTTTCATGTTTCGCAGCATACAGATGTCCTACATCCAGACATGCACAGGAGCATAGGTCACCGTTGACCTTTGACCCTTCTGTGTCTGCTGTCTGGGGTTCCTGCAGGTGTGACTTCATTACCAGCTGCGACACCTGTAACACATCCAAACACACAAGGCGAGTGTGTAACCGTGTGTATGTGCGTGTTTATTTGTCTTTGTAGCTTTTGCTGAGTTTTTGTGAAACTGAAAGTTGGCAGTTTTTCTTTCTTTGTGGTTTGCAATAAATGTAGAATTAAAAATAGTGCTTTACGTTTTGGATCAGCTTTGAAGTAGTTAAAATGTCTTAATTCACTCTTCAAATTAAATCGGAGCAGAAAGTCTTCATCACTGTCATGGCATTAAATGATGCATGCACTGCAAAAAAAAAAAAAAAAAGTTTTCCAATGCAAATATCTAAACATTCAACATAAATTTACTTAAGATGCAAAATGAACACGTGAAGTCTTGTTTTCTGAGAAATTTAACAAAATTAGGAGTTTATTTTTAAAACAAGAGCAAACATCTTTCAATGGGTAATGAAAACCTATTTTTCCTTTGAATTAAGTTGATTTTTCTCAGCTCATTGGCAGATATTTGTTCTTGTTTTAATCATAAACTCACTTTATTTTGATCAATTTCTCAGAAAACAAGACTGATAATCTTATGCCATTTTGCTTCTCAATGCATCTTGATTTAAGAATCTTTAGACAAGACAAAAACACTTTTTTTTGCATAAGAAGGTGCAATAAAAGTTATTTCCATATTCTATTGATTGGGAGCAGAGATATTCAAGCCATATGCTTTTTTTTGTCAAATTAAAAATAATGGAGATCTGTTGGAAGTTGCAATTTTTGAAAATGAAGACCGTATTGACATATCAAAATGAATGTTAGTGGACATCCCACTGCAAGAGAAAAGACGACAACATGCTTCTTTTATGACAACGTAAATTTTAAAACTTTATTGTTTATTCATCATAATTAATAAATATGCAAATACAAACAATGTTCATAATATCCATCAAAATACTAAAAGAAAATAGCCATAAAATATTATCTACCAGCAACATCAGGTGCAACAAAAATGAGCGGGTTTATGTTGATGAGTATTTGAAACCCCGCCTCCACAACCAAGCCCCACCCACAGGGCAAATCTCCAATCAGATGCATCACAACAGTCCTGCTGATTGGCTGGGATTTGAGTGTCATTATAAAGGATTGTAATGATGGCATGTGCAATTTGTTGTGAAGCGTTGTGTGTTTTTTTTTTACTGTGGTACAAACATGTGATTGTACTCGCATTTATTTACAGGTGTGATGATGTACGAGTCTTGGATATTTTGCACCAAGTCAAATATGCAAACAAAAATAAAACAAACAATCCCATGAGAAAATCAGTCAATGGGAAATTCAAACAACTGCAGCAGCTGAGATTCGTTCTCCTTTTATGCATTATCTGTTTTTGTCTTGCTATCTTTCATCTTCAGAGCATCTTTCTCCCAAACTGTTCTCGATCTCTTTGTGTTCTGGACCTCTCCTCTGTTTCATGCATCGATTGTTTTTGCAATCCGCAGGCGTCCCGTTGTGCGTTTGAGACGACCTGATCTCAAGGCAGAAGGATGATGAACGTTGAGGAAGAAGGTATCAGTGTCTCCAATTTTTCTTTTTCTCCACCTTTTTTGCCATTTCTTCTTTTTCCACTAAGTCCTCTGTAAAACAAAGACATAAAGTGTACTCAGTAAATTGTGCAGGATTTAGGTTTAAAAAACTGTGTTTAGCACCAGAACTTACCCATGCATTCAGGACAGCATGTTCCTTCTCTTCGAATGGGGTTACTGCAGCTCAACAATGGACACTGTTTTCTCTGGCACTTTGTGACGCCATGCTGTAATGACAAGAGAAATTGAGTTAATTATGCCAATAATTACTGCAGGCAAAAACATTGTATTTTTATGCACTGGTCATAAAGTGCTGTTTCAGACTAGTGGAAAGAAAACATCCAAAATACACTTTTAGGTGTTTAATTTTATCTATATATCTTTAATCTCTATATATCTATATATATATATTTAAGTTTGTTTCTCCACTTCAGCAGCACTTACATTCACCAAAACTTAGAGTTTTATTCCTATCTATATTCTGAAGGTTTTTACTGAGGGGTTTGTTCATATATCATTCACACGGATTTATACAACATTTTATTTCTAAAAACATGGTGAAAATGCATATTTTTAATGGCGGAGAGTTTGTTTCTTCACTTCAGCAGCACTTGCAAACACCAAAACTTAGAGTTTTATTCCTAACTGTATTCTGAAGGTTTTTATAGAGGGGTTTGTTCATATATCATTTACATGGATTTATAGAGCTTTTTATTCATAAAAACGTGGTGAATATGCATATTTTTAAAAACAAGTAAGTTTTTTTTCTCCATTTAAGCAGCACTTACAAACACCAAAACTTAGAGTTTTATTCCTATCTATATTCTGAAGGTTTTTACTGAGGGGTTTGTTCATATATCATTCACACTGATTTATACAACATTGTGTTCCTAAAAACATGGTGAAAATGTGTTTTTCCTGGCTGTTGTCAGTATTTTCTGATTCAAGGGGTAATAAAAAGAGAGATCCAAAATCCCCTCTGTAAAAACCTTTAACTCTATTATGTCAACAAAATAAAGCAAAATATTTTAACCTGGCTTCATCCAATGTTCAGATTATTAAATTACACAACACCTCATTTGCCTACATTTCAGAAAATGTTTGCACTTCTTAATGCAATCAATAAACTAGGGAAGTATGGTGAAATCTGTTACCCTATTCATCTGTGGCATCTTGTTTTAAATTCTCAAAATGCTCTTAAAAGAAATGTGAAATAAAGCAGAGAAACTTACATCACACCAGCAGGTAATGCACTTCATTTCTCCCACCAGCGGGACTTTCGGGTGCCAGTGTTCACTATTTTGATAGTAGTTTTTGCCAAACTTGCAGTGGCGCGTTCCATCCGCCTGCATCATTTCATCATCCTCTAGAGGGGGCGTGTCTTCGGCAGGACACTCCTTACAGCAGTCTGAAGGGTTGCGTCTGATTGGTCGGCTGCAGGTGAGAGGCGGGCACGTCACTTTCTCGCAGTGCACTTCGCCTGTTGAGCCCTGAGATGGACAAAACAACACGGTTAACTATTAATATTCATGTCTGTGTACAAATTAGGTATTTTTTATGGTTAAAACATAAAATAATTTTGTTGTGTATTATAATATTTGTTAAATTACCTTGCAGGTACACACTGCACACTTAATGTAACCGAATGGAGGGACGAACGGATGCCATGTTGTGCCAGGTGCATGCATTTTCTGATCACCTTCAAAATAGCAGCCTGAAAGAACAAATAAACATCTTAATATACAGCTGCACATTTAAAATAATAGTTGCGATGATGTAAATTTTTGTGATTTAATATAAACTCACCTTCTGGATCTTCCTCAACTTTTTCTGCTGCAGTCGTCTCTTTGGATTCTTTCTTTTCTGTTGACACAACACAATTTAAAAATACAAATTTTAGAGGAAACATTAAACATATTTTTTTTTATCTTACTGCATTTTATTATAGTCCAAGCTAACAATCTGTACACTGCAAATCAAACCTTGATCGGTGTTTTTATCTTGTTTTCAAGTTTTCAACTTGAGAAGTGAAATTGCATAAGATATTGCAAGAAAATGCATTTTATGTGCATTTCTTACCCCATTATTTTGCCATTTTTCACAATAGAAAATCTTATTAAATTTGTCTTATTTTAAGGATGCTTACAAATACTGGAAAACAAGACAAATATATATATTTTTTATGTCTAAAACCAGAATATTTCAAATGTGCTACTTTTAAATAAAATCTGTAGACATCAAAATGTGACCCTGGACCATAAAACCAGTCATAAGGATTTATAAATCATCTGAAAGCTGAATAAATGAGCTTTCCATTGATGTATGGTTTGTTACGACAATATTTGGCTGAGATACAATAATTTAAAAATCTGGAATCTGAGGGTGCAAAAAAAATCTAAATATTGAGAAAATCACCTTTAAAGTTGTTCAAATGAAGTTCTTAGCAATGCATATTACTAATCAAAAATGAAGTTTTGATATATTTACGGTAGGAAATTTACAAAATATCTTCATGGAACATGATCTTTACTTAATATCCTAATGATTTTTGGCATAAAAGAAAAATGGATAATTTTGACCCATACAATGTATTGTTGTCTATTGCTACAAATATACCTGTGTTACTTATGACTGCTTTTGTGCTCCAGGGTCACAAACATTAAACAATTATATTAATTTGACTCATTACTCACCGTCACAGATGGGACAGCACTGGTCTTCAGGCTGGATGGTGTGAGGACAGGAGAGCGCAGGACAGATCACAG
Source organism: Schizothorax lantsangensis (assembly GCA_027422415.1). NCBI lineage: Eukaryota > Metazoa > Chordata > Actinopteri > Cypriniformes > Cyprinidae > Schizothorax > Schizothorax lantsangensis. The sequence continues at coordinate 1,913,223 of CM049857.1, read as the reverse complement.
GATCGCAGATCACTGTCTTCTTCTGCAGGGATTCAAACAGATCGTATGCAAAATTAACCACAGTCACATAAATGATATGTAAATCAAAGCTACACCAGTGTGTCTGTCTGTCTGTCTGTCTGTGTGTGTGTGTGTGTGTTACCTGGCAGGTGCAGGTAAAGCAGGTGTTGTACTGCGGTGTCCACTGCGACCCATGTGCATGATGTTCTCCCTCAAAGAAGCATGTGTGTGGGTCTTTTCTCAGCTCGGCCGGGTCACGCACGAATACGAGATCGTCAAACTCTGCCTCCTCGACCACTTCACCGCGGGAACCGAACTCACAGCTGTTGGGAACGTGAATCTGGAAAACGAAGATATGCATTAAACACAAAGGTTTAACATATATTACATTGCATTTAAAGTACTCTGTTAGCATGATTGTGTTTACATAATATTTTGTGAAAGCATTATACAATATACAAGCAGACTAAAAATATATAAATAAAACTAAAAGGCTAATATTAAAATAAGGTGCTAAATATATTTAAATATTTAAAATTTCAATAAAAAATAATTTTAAAAATGATAAAAATCAAAAACAATGTTAAATATATATTTATATATTTTTTAGAATTCTAAAAACGTTTCTGTAAATATAAAACGAAGATATAAATCAAATACAATGGTTTAACATATATTACTTATATTTAATTCAATTTTAAATTTAAAGTACTCTGTTAGCATGATTGTTTACAAACAATTTTGTGAAAGAATTATACAATAAACAAGTAGACAAAAAAAATGCAAAACTAAAAGACTAGTATTAAAATAAGGTGCTAAATAATATATAACAAATATTAATTAAAAATATATATAAATATTAAAAACATAGTTAAATACATTTATATATAATATATTTTTTATAATTCTAAAATAAAAGTTTTATGCAAATATATAAGATCAGATGGTGAAGTCTTAAAGGTTCAGCAGCAAAAAAAAGTTTCAATGTAGAAAACAAAATTAGTGTTGAAAATCTTTATAACATTTGAACATTTTTGTACTCACACGTCCTCGTATTTCTCCTCTTGGATTCATTTTGGTGCTGACCTGAATATAAGCTGTGCCTTCGTCCAAATGCCTCAATAACTCAACACTAATATCTTTCAACACACCCTGAGCCTGTAAGAGACAGAGAGACAGTTTGTGTAAATTTGTGCAAACAGGACAAGATGAACTCTTTGTGTTTAACCAGAATTAAATGCATTTAACCTACAAATACCGAATGCAATACTGGTTTCAGCTCATTTGGGAAAACACCAGCTTTGTTTTATAAACAAATCCTTTAAAGTATTTTAATAAATAACAGCAGAATCATGTTTGTTCTGTTTCTGGCATGATTTCGCCAGAGCAGCCAAAGAAAACACGCTTTTGTTGTGCTGCAATCAAGCAGTTTACATTATCGCCGGGTGTAAATGATGCCAAATTGGGTTTAACTTCGAGTCTCTTGATTTGTTTACCTGTTGACCGTAGAAGCCAGTCAGAAGTCTCTTGCGATTGGTGGACGTGTCGTCCATCTCGCCGATCTCGGCCAATCCGT
>CM049857.1:1891647-1906647 GCA_027422415.1 Schizothorax lantsangensis | reverse complement strand
AAATGTGTTCATCTGAACTCTTCATATATATATATATATATATATATATATATATATATATAAATAAATAATATATATAATATAATATATATATGTGTGTGTACAAAATGAAAAAAATCTTATCAAATTATTTATTTTTAAAGGATTTATAAAAAATTTCAAAATATATATTTTTTATTATAAATAATATAATAAATAATAATAAATAAAAAAAATAGCATCTGAACTCTTCATACTCAGATGCAAAAGCCTCTAAGTGCCATCAGACATTTTCTTCTAAAATGAGTATTTTTCTCAGGTTTCTGTTTTTATATTCAGTTATTTCACTTTAATGGCAATGAAAAATAACTATTCATTGCCATTAAAGTGAAATTACTCAACCTACACATAAAAATGCTCATTTTAGAAGAAAATTTCAGATGGCATCTTTTGCATCTGAACTCTTCATATATATATATATATCATTTTTATTTCTTTATTTCTTTGTCCTTACAGCTCCCATGAGGAACGAGTCCCTGCAGAATCAGGATGAAATGCAGATTGTTTTCCGTGTCACTGAGCGTCAGCATGGCGATTCCTCCCATCCCAGAATGCACCTCATCAGACGTCAGGATCGCACTGAATGTTTCTGTCAGACAAACCGCAGGAAATGAGCCTAAACATCTAAACACGTCAAGCTATGAAAGGAATCGAATGTAAGGTTCGACACGCACCTGCAAACAGCGCTCGGTGTTTGATGATTTTGCCCTGTATCTCCTCCTCCTTGTTGTCAGCGGTTGTCATGGAAACACGCAGCTGCTCCGCCTCCAGCTGCCGCAGGTGAGACTTCGGCAGGTTCTTCCAAACTCCACAGATCTAAACATTAAACACATTTTAATATTTGCCATTTTCATTTTGATTTTAGTTCATTTTTTGTTTTTGTTGTTTCTTAGTAGTTTTTTTTCACATTAATAATTTTTATTAATGCTTGTTTTATTTTGTTTTTATTAACTTTAATTACTAGTTTTTATTTTTCTTAATTTCATTATTTTTATTTATATTTAACTTTATATTATAGTTATATTAAGTTTTTTTGTATTTTATTTTATTCTTCCGAACTCCACAGATCTAAACGTTGAACACATTTGAATATTTTCCATTTTCATTTTCATTTTAGATAAATGTTGTTTTTGTTGTTTCTTAGTAGTTTTTTATTGTTGATAATTTTTATTAATGTTTTTTTTATTTATTTTATTTTATTTTTATTACTATTTTTTTATTATTATTTGTCTTCATTTCATTATTTTTTTTTTTTTTTTATATTTAACTTTATATTATATTTATATTAAGGTTTTTTGTAATTTATTTTATTTTATTCTTCCAAACTCCACAGATCTAAACATTAAACACATTTTAATATTTTCCATTTTCATATTAATTTTACTTAATTTTTTTTTTTTTTTTCTTAGTTGTTTTTTCAATAATTTTTGTTAATGTTTGTTTTATTTTATTAACTTTAATTATTATTTTTCATTATTTTAATTTTTTTATTTATATTTAACTTTGTATTATATTTATATTAAGGTTTTTAGTATTTTATTTTATTCTTCCAAACTCCACAGATCTAAACATTAAACACATTTTCATATTTTCCATTTTCATATTAATTTTAGTTAAGTTTTTTTTGTTTTTGTTGTTTCTTAGTAGTTTTTTTGCATGTTAATAATTGCTATTAATGTTTGTTTTTTATTTTATTTTAATTAACTTTTATTAAAAAAAATATATATATTATTTTTCTTAATTTTATTATTTTTATTTTATTTATATTTAACTTTATATTATATTTATATTAAGGTTTTTTTGTATTTTATTTATTTATTTTCAGCTAACATTTGGTATTTTTTTTTTTTCTGATGTTAATTAAGGATAATAACTCACCATGTCTGTATCGGCCCGCGGGACTCTGAACTCAAACGCCGTGTTTCCATCGGAGTCCAGGAACGTGATGAGGCTCGGCCGGTTCATCCTAAGAGACAAGCACACGTGTACAGTGAGCGACGGTGGAAGCGAGAGTCGTGATTGGCATCACTTCTGCTCTGGTGTGAGTGTTACCTCTACACATGTGTACAGTGAGCGACGGTGGAAGCGAGAGTCGTGATTGGCATCACTTCTGCTCTGGTGTGAGTGTTACCTCTGGAGCGTGATGGAGAAGGTCAGGCTCGTCCGGGTGAGAGTGAATCTGGCCCGAGCGACGCCGCTGGAGCTCGGCAGCCACGAGTCCGTCACGCCGGTGAGTAGAGCCACAAAATCTGTTCACATCAATCAGGTTAATCAGACGCACAATCATTTAACCCTCATAACGTATTCGGAAGAAATGCATAGAAATTTGTAAACAATGCATAGTTTTTAGCAAGCGATTGAAACTTTGCATATGCTTTAAGACCCTCAAAATACACATCACTTATTTCTTTCAGATTTTTTATGATTATTTTTTAAGAGATATAACCATTTAAATAAACATTTCGTGCTTGGGTCATTTTTGACCCGTGTATGTATGGTGCACCATTTGGTGTCAAAAATACTTTTGTAAAATTATCTATGAAGTTATATTAGTGTCATAACATTTGTAAAATATATTTTAGCCTTTTCTTCATATCTCACACTTTTGGGACTGAATTTTGTTGATAAACATGAATATGGAGGTCAATTGATAAATCTGCAGCATGAAAAAATCTCTATATATTTTTTAACTGAAAGTAAAAATGTATGCAGGTAAAATAAGTTTATTTTGTTTATGTTGTTTTGTTAGGGGAAAAAAATTAGGTTTCATGAATTTGGACCATTTTTAACATATCATAAAATTATACATTCAAAGAATTGAATTAAATTTCATTCATTCCAATTGGGTTAACAACGATAATTCTCAGATCATATGATCATGTAAATTTCATACAATGATATATTAAAATAAAATTTCTCATCAATATTGACAAAAATATATATACATTTTGCATCATAGTTTTTTCAGTGTGTTTCATGTGTAATTTGAAATCTCTTAATTTTTTAATTAATAAAAAATGGGTAAATGCAGTTATAGCATGGTAACATTCAACAATTTTAAATTGTCTATGAAGTTATATTAGTGTCAAAACTTTTGTAAAAATATATTTGGGCTTTTCTTCATATCTCACACACTTTTGGGACTGAATTTTGTTGATAAACATGAATGTATACATCCATTGACAAACTACTGCAGCATGAAAAATCACTTTTTCCACCCTAAAGTAAATGCTTATGCAAATAAAATAGATTTATTTTGTTTGAAAATGATTCAGACTTATATTTATGTTGTTTTGCTAGAAATAAATATGTAGGTTTAATAAATTTGGACTGTTTTTGAGCAGTCCTGAGATATAAATTCAAAGGAATTTAATTAAATTCCATTCATTCCAATTGGGTTAACACCGATAATTCTCAGATTATATGTTTGTATAAATTTCATACAATGATATATTCATATAAAATTTCTCACCAATATTGACAAAAATATATATAAATTTTGCATCATAGTTGTTTCAGTGTGATTCATATGTAATTTGACATTTATCCATTTTTTTTTATTAATAAAAAAGGGTAAATGCATTGCAAAAATAACAGTAACATTCAAAACTTTGGCATTTTTTCACTTTCACTCATTCATGAGAAGTTGCTGATCAGTTTCAGTATGGTTTTAGTTTAAAAATATGAAGTTATGACTGTGTTATAAGATTTTGAATGCATTGTGAGGGTTAAGTGTGTTTGGAGTCTCACCGGTGGCGCTGTCTCGGTTGCTGTTCTCCTCAGAGCTGATGTAGGACCTGTCGTTGTAGGACTTGTGCAAATCATCGTCTTTCTCCTGGAAGAACTCAAACAGAGACTCCGCCTCCTTTCTCCCCGAGTCGCCTGTAACCATGGAAACCGAGATGCATGATGTCAGAAAAATCGTAGAACGCACAATAGAGCCAATGTTCTACACGGACCGGCATCCATAAACATGAGTGCAATTACACCGAACCAGACCATCTATCCACACTCGCTGCCATTTATCATTCCGTTTGTCTGTGAGAAACAGCACTGGCCAATACTTTCCATCATTCCCTCACACTTTTTCCCGTATAACAGTGTGACGGCATTCCAAAAAATGCTGGACTGTGTTTCCATTTGTTCACCATTTGCAGAAACACACACACACACACACACACACACACTCACACACGTCTGCATGTGTGTTACCTTTTGAGCATGTTTTGCAGCAGTGTCCTGGAAGCAAGACCGGATCATCACAGGTCGGGTCGGGACAGTCCTGTTTCATATTCCTGCAGCTCACCTTCCCAAACACCTTCCCTCGCCGGATCCTCTGCTGCTCGGAGAGAGAGAGAGAAACGTGGTTTGAATTCGGATGGGACTTTTATTTATACAACTACAGATTTGCTTCACAGAAATAAACAGGAAAATGCAACAATTGTGAAACGAATTTGATTCAGCTTTAAGCAGAAGACAATAGAGTCATTATTCAGCTCAGTTCAATTCAGTGTCGATTCAGTTTAGTTCTACAAGTGTCAATGTTGCATTCTATATGGCCAAAAAAAAAAATCTAAATATACAAAAAATATATTAAAATATTACATTTATATAAAGTTTCAAAATCATATTTAAAAAACATTTTTTTAAATAATTATTAAAAATAACAAAATTGTAATGTTGCATCCCATATGGCACAATTCTTTTTTTTTTCTTCAAAATATACAAATAAATATATTAAAATAAAAAATTATCAAATTTGTATAAAATGATAAATAGTTTAAAAATAATATTTTAAATATATATATTAAAATAATTACTTAAAATAATATACAAATTAAAATTAATGTTGCATCTCATATGACAAAAATATAAATATACAAAAATATATTGAAATATAAAATTAAAAGTAATATTTAAAAAAATTATATTAAAAGTAATTATTTAAAATAATATACAATTTAAAATTAATGTTGCATCCCATGTGACAAAAAATACATTTTTCAAAATATACAAAAAATGTATTAAAATATTAAATTGATGTAAAATTGTATAATTTTTTTTATTTAAAAAAATCAGATTTAATATGTTTCAAAAGATATAAAATACCAATATATATATATATATTTTTTAAATAGTTTTTTTAAACATTATAAAATATAAATATAAATAATATAATAAATGTTTCAAAAGGTATAAAATACCAATAAATATTTTTAAAAATAGTTTTTTAAAGACATAAAATATAAATAGAATTTTAAAAGTATTTAAACATATTTTGCATGTTTAAATAAAAACAAAATACATTCACATTTGAAGAAAAACTATTTTTGTCTACAACACATGTGAACATATGTCAATGATGAAAGGCTCCTCAGTTATGAAATGCAGTGTGTTTGACGTCTTACCGGCTCGCAGTGACACATAACACAATGCATCACACCGAACGGCTCTCCGAGATCTGGATGCCACGTGTCTTCCAGCGAATAAAAGCGTCCACCGAAGGAGCAACCTGATTGAGACAATAAACAAGAGCAGCGTGAGGAGACCTCAAGACGTTTACTGAGACCCCGAGGACGGGAATGTGTACAAATCAGCTTCAAATGGCCCTTTCTGAGCCAAACCTTCAAGAACACCAACTAAAACGAGCAGAGAATGTGATTTCTTCCCTCCTAAATTCAGCGCTGGTAACCAAAACATCTCCTCGGCTTTGTTTTGAAGAGAGAATGAGAGATTCGAGTAAATTGCATCTGGAATGAGGTCAGTGATCATCAGTTGCAGTTTACGGCCTCCCTTTATAAAGCCAGACTATTAAACAATTTATTGTTAAGCTAAACACTTTCAAAGACACGCACGTAAACTGTCATATACGGAGGTAAATCATAATAAATGCCTTCGACCGTGGCTTGTGCCATTGCTTCAAAGTCTCTGTGGTAAGTCATAGTGTTTATCTGGTTCTTATGGGATTCTTGGTGTCTATGTTCTCTAAAACATCAGATGCATTGATGGGTTTCTAAAGAACTAGAGAAGTAAGTTATTTTTTGAGGTTTTTGGCTCTAAATGCAACTTAAATTTAAAGCAAAACAACCAGACCAGTTTTTCATCATATACTTTCATTAAAACCAGAAATAAAGGTTCTGATTGGAATCCAAATGGTTTTATTGCTTGCTATATGATATAGTTCTTTAAAATAGCATCTGGTGCATTAAGGAGCTGAAGAACCAATGATGGGTCATCAAAAACTTAATTAGCCTCCAAAGGACAATATAGCAAATCTTGAACTCTTTACAGCCAAAAACGTTCTTGAAAAGGGCCATTGAAGAACCTTTACTCTCCTTTGGTGATCAAAATACTGTTATGTTGGTTCTGTCCAAAATATCTCTGATGATTAATGTTCTTCAGAACTGTTTTGGTGTCTATGTTCTTTAAAACACCAGATGCATTGATGGTTTTCTAAAGAACTTGGAGCTTTTGGCGTTAAATGCAACCTAATTATGCTCAAAAGAGGAGTTTTTCTTCATATACACTCATTACAACCAAAAAAAAATGGTTCTAATTTGAATCAGTTGGGTTTTATTGCATCTGATGCTTTAAAGAGTTTAAGATCCATTAATGAAACATCAATAACTTACTTAGCCTCCAAAGAACCATATAGCAACTCAATACTGTATATGGCTCTTTGAACATTAAAATGCTGTTGTATTATGTTGGTTCTATCCAAATACATTTCTATTAATGGATTATTAAAGCTCTTCAGATCAATATTTCAGTATCTATCTTTAAAACACCAGATGCATTGATTGGTTTTCTAAAAAAACTAGAAAATGAAGTTATTTGTGGAGGCTTTTGGCTCTAAATGCAACCAAAACCACCTTATTCTTATCAAAAGAAGAGTTTTTCCCTCCATATACATTCATTAAAACCAAAAATAAACGTTCTTGTTGGAATCCAATGGGGTTTAATTGCATCTGGTGCTTTAAAGAGCTGAAGAACCAATAATGAAGCATTAAAACATACATTAAAGCAATTAAAACATGCATTGATGGTTATCTAAAGAACTAGAAAATGTTATTTGTGGAGGCTTTTGACTCTAAATGCAACCTTTTAAAAACAAAACCTGCTTATTCTGATCAAAACAAGAGTTTTTCTTCATATTTAGAATCAAAAATAAATGTTCTTATTGGAATCCAATCGGGTTTTATTGCATCTGATGCTTTAAAGAGTTGAAGAACCAATTATGAAACATTAAAACACACTTAAGCTTCCAAAGAAGCATAAACGGTTCTGGATAAAGACCATGTATACGGTTCTTTAGCTGAGTTATATCGCTCTTTGGAGATTGAAATGCTGTTGGTTGTATCTCTTACCGGACAAGCCTTTCGATATCATGGTTTCTCTCTCTGGCTGGATGGGTAACGCGGGTGTCTTGAGTCTCGAACCCAGAGCCGATGCGATGCACGCGCAGCACAGAATCCACAGCACTCGCAGCGCCTTCATCCCTCACAGTTCTCCCGAAGTCGTCCTGCGCGCGGTGTCTTATACAGAGTCGTGTCGCGCGCCTCCCGGTTTTATCCGGTGTTTGTGAGGAGGAGGAGGAGGGGGCGGGTCCTCAGAGCAATATCAAGCGTTTAATACACTTATGAATGATCTGAATCACTTTACACAGCGCTCTTTTATTCTCTGGCTGGCGTCCAATCAATCCATGAAAAAATTAGAATTGAGTCAAAATGATCATCGATAATGATAAATATATAGTTGTAGACTAATGCTTTTGTTTTTAACCAAACGTTTATGTTTATTTAATTTGCTTTTTATAAAAAGAGTACAATGTTTGCAATGCATTTTATTTTTATTTTTTGCCTTTTTTTCCCCAAGTAAATATTCACCACAAGCCTGTTGGGAAACAAAATCAATTAAAATAATTAATATTTAATTTGCTTTTTATAACAAGAGTACAATGTTAGCAATACATTTTTTATTTTTTTACTTTTTGCCCTTTTTTCCAAGTAAATATTCACCACAAGCCTTCTGTTGGGAAACAAAATCAATTAAAATTAAAAAATAATTAATATTTAACTTGCCTTTTATAACAAGAGTACAATGTTTGCAATACATTTAATTTTTAGCTTTTTGCACTTTTTTCAAATAAATATTCACCACAAGACTTCTGTTGGGAAACAAAATCAATTAAAATAATACATAATAATATACATTTATTCTAAAAAAGTTAAATTGGATGATTTTACATCATTTTTTATTATTATAAATTCTGTAATTCTTAATTTTGAGGTTAAAGATGGATGCATCAAACAGGCAATCTGATAAAAACATTAGAACCCAAATTAGTTTGATAAACTATGAAGCATTTAAGATTTTTTGCTAGTTAAAAAAAAAAATTCTGGTGGTTAAAAAGAGCTCACAAGGCAAAACATAACTCTAAATGGCCTATAATGTAACATTGAAACTGTTTAGCCTCCGAATAACCATACAGCAGCTCATACTGCTGAACTCTTTATTTTGAAAAGTGTATTTTTAACTGTATTTATACACGTTCAGAGACAGTCATCCAGCCAGCATCGAGCACATCTCTAAGCACTGAGAGCTGGATTGTTGTTTTGTCTCTAGTTCTCTGGTTTGGATGATTCACATTTGAATGTGCTTCAGCATCCATCAGCCCCCTGCTTAAATCAAAGGCTGAGTGGGGAGTCTTTCTTTCTCAAGACGTCCTACACAAGTAACTCACTGAATGCACCCTGAGAAGAACCAGGGCCTTTCTTTGAGAAGAACAATGAGGAAGCAAAAGCAATTCTATTTCCCTCACTACGTCTTCAGGGAAGCCAAACTAAAGTTGGAAATCCAGGCTTTAATGGGGACCAACACTTGAATGAGGTTCTGATGAGACTAAACTCATTCACGTTTGATGTTTGAAGTTAAAAACAGCAATGCTTTTATTTGTCAATTGATTTCCTTTCATATTGTTGTTTTATATGTCTTTTCCATTTTGATAAAAGGCGAAACTTTCCCAGCTAACATTAAATATGTAGAACGTTTTGCTAATGTTGTCGTTACGTTATGAAAACGTTATTTCTGAATGTTCTCGTAACAATGTTTTTTTTGGTTATTTGAACGTTACAGAAACATTGCATTTTATGATTTGAATGTTACTTCCCTTTAAGTTATGAAAACGTTATTTCTGAATGTTCTATGAACGTTAAAAACATCCAGGTTTTTTAGAATGTTTTGAAAATGTTTGTTTTTGGTTATTCGAACATTAAGGGAATGTTACATTTTACAGTTACAACATAATGCTACATTTGAATGTTCTCTGAACGTTATAGTAACATTTAAAAAAAACGTTAGACGAACGTCCAACTGAAACGTTTCTGAAATAAAACGTTCCACAAATGATGTTTTTGTGCTAATATTTTTAGAACATTATTAAACACCAGATAACGTTTTATGGAAGAACGTTTGCTCATAACTTTGCCAGAACGTTCCTTGTATCAGGATGACGTCAATCGGATATAAATCGTGACACGTTCCCTTTAAATTTAAAGAGTCATAATAATTAATAATAATAATGTTACTGTAAATCACGCTGGTTTGTTGAACACCTCTCTCTCTGTATGTGGTTATGGGGTCATTTCCCCTCCGCGGGATTTGAAGGCTCTAAATGATGGCGAATAGGCTAATGTAATAATAAAATAACAAAATAATAAAGCGGGTCATATATCAGTGATCCGGAAACCTCGCGGTTCCCCGCGGCCTTCCCGCCATGCAGATGTTAAACGCGGCTATAGAACACGCTCTACATGAGAAAGACGCGCAATAAACGCCATGCAGGGAACACAAGGCAGAAAGATTCCGCTTGTTCTCTTTTCACTTCTGAGATTAGAGATAAATAGAGCTACACGAACCCACAGATGTGTGCGAGCGCGCCTTTGTCTTCGCGAGGCAAGTGTTTTGATGCGCGCGCGATGGATTTGCGTAAAACGCTCGATTGAAGAAGTCTCGGAATGTTCGGTTTTCTTAAATAATAAGAGTCTCTAATAAATAAGTCGCTATCGTTAAATTACACATATATATATAATTACAAAAATATATTTTTACGAAATTGTATATTTTTATTTAATACATTTAGGCTGTATTACACAACTATACATTTTAAATTCAATAACAAAAGCTATAACTTAAATATAAATTTGTCTTATTTTCTTTAATTTTATTACTATTATATTCGCCTTAAAATTATTATTGTTTTATTGTTTACTTTAATTTATAACTATTATAATTTAATTTTTGTGCATTTATATAATACATTTTATTTAGGCTATATTAAACGATTATAATTTGTTTAATTTAATTATACATTTGTTTAATGTTTTATTTAATTTTTATTAATACATTCGATTTTTTTCATTATTATTTTCTCTATTATTTTTTATAATTATTTTAGTTTAAGTTGTATATATTTATATAATGCATTTTATTTAAGCTATATTAAACGATCATACATATTTAATTCAATAACAAAAAAAATGAAACTTTTGCAATTTTACTATCATATTAGCCATTTATTTTTATTTATTTCTTTATTTTATTTTATTATTTCATTTTCATTTTTACAGTTGATATATAATGCATTCAATAGGCCTCCTCTCGTGATGAAGTTTCTCACGGTCGCTATGTGTTATATTCTCATTATGCTCCGTTAACAGACATGTGAGACAGAACTAAACATCACAATATACACAGCAAATGGTCAGTGTGTGTATTAGCGTTTCCGAAGTGAGTTCACAGGTACACACGAGGTGCTCGAGCGTGTGTGTAAGGTGTGTTATTTTCACGCTGATGGTGCTTCACACCTGCGCATCCGTCGAGAATGGGAATCGATCATCAATCGATCATGAGCTCTTTGCATTTCATCATGAGGTGATAACAGAAGATATTATGGACGCATTCACGAGGAGAAACCGACAGGAACCTCGTCTTGTAATGAGAGAAGAGGTGTGTGTGTATTCTGATATAAGAGTTTCTGTCTTTTCTTATGGGCAAAACTTGATGATTGCACAGACGACGATATGTTAATATAGCTATGTCAGTATAATTGCATTTAATAATTCTCACTTGATTCAAGTTGTTTTGATTTGATTAACTGTTTGATGAAACTGAAACATCATAGCCATATATATCGTGGTATTGCCATTTATTTTACCATGTTTTAATTGGTTTAAACCATGACATTTTTTAGTGAATACAACATAAGTCAGTGTCATGGTAGGCTATATGCAGTATATATATCAAAGGACAGTGATATACATTAAAACATTTAGTATTTTAATGTGTATATGGTAGTAATACCTTTATATATATTTTTAAAAATTAAAAATATACTTTAAAGTACCTTTTTTCCATTGCATTTCCATAAAATATGCAATTTTGAACCACATTACAGTACCATAGTAGAAATATACACATAACTTTTGTCATGTGTAAAAGTAAAAAATATAATTTAATATTTCTGAATCCACTTGACTACATTGAATTATCTGTGTAGGCTACATTAATTTACTATTAGTCTGTTTCATTACTTTATTTGTGTATTTATTGTTTTTTCAGTATGTATTTGTTTTGCAGAGGCATTTACACTAAATCTACTTCCATCTGAAGATTCTGTCTTTTCTTAGACAAAAGATTTCAGGTAATACATTTGCACAGACAATACCATAACCATACAAACATACTGTGGTATTGGCATTAATTTACCTTGTTTTATTTGATTTTAACCATATTATTTTTGTGAATATAATGCAATCAGTCAGTAACATGGTATATCTCAAAGGACAATTATATACATTAAAATGTTTAGTATATTTTGGTAATGCCTTTATATGTTTTGAAGTGCCCTTTTTGAATGTGTACCATGGTATTTATCAAAGTACCATTGAATTTCAATCAAATATACAATTTTTGGGCCACCTTTCAGTACCATATATGAATATACACTGTAAAATGTTTTGTCAGACACCCAGGTAAAAAGGGTAAAAAATGTAACTAATAGATTTCACCTTAATTACCCAGTTGACTGATTACATTAAGAATTGCAAACATTTTTTGAAGTAGTTTTTAGAAATATTATGTTTAAATATGAAAATGAGGCATTACTGTATAAATATGATCTATTTTGCACATTTTTCCTGAACACTGGATAAAGCCAGGTTCAAGATTCTTGTTTGATTTTGTTGACATATTAGAGTTAAAGGTTTTTATAGAAGGAATTTTGGATTTCTTTTTTTATCACTCTATAAATCAGGAAATACTGTCAACAGACAGGGAAAAAACACCATGTTTTTAGGAATAAAATGTAAAGGAATAAAAAAAAGCGAATTGTATATTAACAAACCTTTCTATAAAAGCCTTCAGAATATAGAGAGGAATAAAACTCTAAGATTTGGTGTATGTAAGTGCTGCAGAAGTGGAGGAAGAAACTCATTTTGAGAAAATGGCCTTTAAAGATATGTATTATAATTGAAATCTATATACAGTGCCCTCCACTAATATTGGCACCCTTGATAAATATGAGCAAAGGCGGCTGTGAAAATAAATCTGCATTGTTTATCCTTTTGATCTTTCACTCAAAAAATTCACAAAATTCTAACCTATCATTGAAGTAAAACAATTGAAAGTGGGGAGAAAATCTCATGATGAAATAAATGTTTTTCTCCAATGAATGTTGGCCACAATTATTGGCACCCCTAGAAATTCTTATGAGTAAAATATCTCTGAAGTATATTCCCATTCATATTTACATTTTTTAGCACACCAGGGTGACTAGGAGCATGAAATTGTCCAGCCATGACTTTCTGTTCCACAGGATTATAAATATGAGGAACACAAAGGTCAAATTCCCTTAATCATCCATCACAATGAGAAAAAACAAAAAATATATTTCTGATGTGAAGAACAAGATGGTTGAGCTTCACAAAATAGAAAGTGGCTGTAAGAAAAGAGTTAAAACATTGAAAATCCCCATTCCCACATCAGGGCAATAATTAAGAGGTTCCAATCAACTAAAGATGTTAAAAATCTGCCTGAAAGAGGACGTGTGTCTATATCGTCCTAATGCACGGTGAGGAGGAGAGTTTGAGTAGCCAAAGACTCTCCAAGGATCACAGCTGGAGAATTGCAGAGATTAGTTGAGTCTTGGGGTCAGAAACCTAAAAAAAAAAAAAATCAAACATCCCCTAAATCACCACATGTTGTTCGGGAGGGTTTCAAGAAAAATTCTCCTCACTCATCCAAAAACAAACTCCAGCAAATTCAGTTATCAGACACGACTGGAACTTCAAATGGCACTGGCTTCTATGGTCAGATGAAACTGAAAAAAGAGCTTTTTGGCAGCAAACCCACCAGATGAGTTTAGTACAAACAGGGATAAAAAAGTACCCCATGTCCACGGTTAAATATACTGCTGGATCTTTAATGTTGTGGGCCTGTTTTTCTGCTGGAGGTCCTGAACATCTTGTTCAGATGCATGGCATCATGGATTCTATCAAATACCAACAGATAAAAAATCAAAACCTGACTGCCTCTGTTAGAAATCTTATAATGGGCCGTGTTTGGATCTTCCACCAGGACAACAATCCAAAACAAACATCAAAATAAACACAAAAATGGGTCACTGAGCACAAAATGAATCTTTTACCATGGCTGTCTCTGTCCTCTGACCTGAACCCTACAGAAAATGAGTGAGGTGAACTGAAGAGAAGAAGCACCGTCATGGAGCTGTGAATCTGAAGGATCTGGAGAGATTCTGTATGAAGAAAATGGTCTCTGATCTCTTATCAGGTGTTCTCCAAACTCTTCAGGCATTATAGGAGAAAACTCAGAGCTGTTACCCTGGGAAAAGGACGTTGCAATAATTGGGTGCCAATAATTGTGGCCAACATGAAATAGTGAAAGCATTTATTTCATCATGAGATTTTCTCCCCACTTTCAATTGTTTTACTTCAATGATAGGTTGGAATTTTGTTAATTTTTTGAATGAAAGATAAAAAGGATAAACAATGCAGATTTATTTTCACAGCCGCCTTTGCTCATATTTACCAAGGGTGCCAATATTAGTGGAGGGCACTGTACATAAATATATAAAGTGCAATAAAAAAAAACATGTGAATGGCATACAAACAAACCCTTCTATAAAAGCCTTCAGAATATAGAGAGGAATAAAACTCTAAGATTTGGTGTATGTAAGTGCTGCTTAAATGGAGAAACAAACTCATTTTGAGAAAACAGCATTTATGTATTGTAATAAAAATCAAATAAAGTGCAATAATAAAATGCTTGAATGATATATGGACAAACCCCTCTATAAAAACCTTCAGAATATAGATAGGAGTAAAACTCTAAGTTTTGGTGTATGTAAGTGCTGCTTATATGGAGAAAAAACCTTTAAAGACATGCACTGTTATTGAAATCTACAGATGCGAATAGATGAGGTGCAATAAAATAAACAGTTAGAAGTTTACTTGTGATGTTTTCTTTCCACTAGTTTGAAACATGTTATGAAAAGCCAAATGTCAAAAGTGACCAGTGCATAAAAACAATGCAGTGTCTTGAATCCACCTGACGACATTGAGTTATCTGTTTACATGAATTCACTATTAGTCTGTTTCATTGCTTTATTTGTGTGTACAGTATGTTGTCTTTCTAACATGTATCTGTTTTGCAGAGGCTTCTACACCAGAACGTCTGTAAATCTTCTTCTCTCTGTCAGTGGATGATGGGAGTCGTGGTCCTGACTCCTGATGATGGTAAGTCACCGCGGCTCTCTATCTGATGAATGTTTGAAAAACTGTCGGGAAACAGTAAACACACACATCCTGTCCCAATGCACACCGAGTGTTTATCACGTCCAGACATCATCATTACGACACACACACAGCGTCAGGCGGCTGACTC
>CM049857.1:1861647-1886647 GCA_027422415.1 Schizothorax lantsangensis | reverse complement strand
TGTGTGTTCAATTCTCAGTCATCATTCAAAAGGATGACAAGCGTCATTTTGCAAACACAATCTCTTGCAACCACTGAATATAATACAGAAAATATAGTCCCACTGAACATAAATACATAAAATATAAATAAAATAAATGAGCTTGCTTTGGAATTTCTTTTCTAAATCTTCTGCCCTACAGGTGGCGCTGTTTGCATTTTGCAAAGTTTTTCAAGAAGCATTCATGTGATGCTGCTTTATATTTTGTCCAAAACAACAGATCTCTATGGAGCACCTAAAGGGACATGCTGGTGGAAAAAAATCAGGGTGGGAGGGAATTTTTTTATTTTTTTTTTTTATATAAAGTTTTATTTTGAGCTTTTATTTTGTCTCAAGTATAAAGAAACACAGTCAGTGCTTCGTTCAAGGCACGGTTTTGGGACATTCTAAAATGCTTAATGTTTTAAAACAGTGACATTGGAGGACCAAATTCCATAATAATAAATACTGATAATATTATTAGGCTAATATTAATAACCGTATTAATAACATTACTCTTAATAAAGCAGAATAGCCCAGAATATGAACGCAATGTGCTGCATGTTAAGCTTTTTCTTAAGGTAAAACACTTAAGGTAGGCTAATGAATGAAGACGTGATTTAAAAATATCAAATTTGTTTACAGTTTATATTACACACAGATGAGCCCAGAACGGAGCACGCAGTTTCATGTGTTTTCTCCCCCGCAGACAAAACATTATTAAAAACTCTAGCACGTTGCTTTTCTGTACATAGAGTATATTTTTAGTAAAATATTAAATTTGGGCTTTTTATCACTTGTTTTTTATATATATATATTAAGCCACGTTAAGTGCGCTTTTCTATGGGGGAGAAAACGCTTATCGTGCAATTCAGCTCATATTTTGTGGTCATCTGCTTGCATGTAAACAGTACATATTTTTAATACATAATATAGCATATTTGTTGTTTTTATCATCTTCATTAAGCTGCATTAAGCGTTTCATGAACCACTGCAAGCTGTATAATAAACAGGAAGTGTTTGTCTGAACTCAACTGGTTTTGCGAGAGAACACAAAAGTTTTGTGAGGAGAATGCAAAACATTTGAAAAAGATTTTGTCCTCCCACCCTGATTTTCTTCCACCACCATGTCCCTTCAGGGGCTCCGTAGATCTCAGAGGGCAGCATAATGTTACTGTCTAACTAGGGTGCTGCCTGGGTAGAAAGTGCGCTAGGTTTTGGTACGGAGCCGTTCTGTACTGTTATTGGTCTCAGACAGTGAGCTGATGCTGGAGACGAGACCCGAATCCGAGTCCAAAATCTCCGACGAAATCTCCTCAAACTTCTGAATCACGGCCCTCACCGACCCAAACGCAACGTCCCGCCTCCAGCGCCCGCCTCCTGCCCCTCCTGGACCGCGATAGGCAGAGCTGTGGCTGAGGAAGACGTGATTGGGTGGCGGCAGGCCGGGGCGGAGCTTGAGTCTTCCCTGGCCCAATTGAAGAGCAGGACGGAGGGGGGCACTGAAGTGGGCGGGGATTGCAGCGAGAAACTCTTGAGTTACCGGATTGTGGAAGGTGATTGAAGCTCCGCCCACATTTAGAAACACGCCCACTGTCTTCAGCTGAGGAGGAACAGAGGGGAGGAGCTCACGCTGTCCGTCAAACACAGTGTGAAACACAGAGCCACGCCTCTCCAACCACCAGCCACGCCCATCACATGATGAAATCACTCCTGAGGAAGAGACAGAAGAGAGGACTTTACTGTTTCTGAAGAAATTATTAATCTACACGAAATTTTGAGTTACATAAATCATAATATTAATTAACTGTGTTGCACATTTTTTTTTGTATTATTATTTTGAATTACATATTTAATTATGATTTTATTTAAAGTTTTAGTAAATTTGTTGTGTGTTTTTGTCATTATTATTATTATTATTATTTAAGTATATCTATATAATTTTTATTACGTTTTAGTTTTTTGTTTATTTAGGTGTTTTAGTACTTAAACTAAACAAAAATTAGAAATGTTGCCTTGGCAACCATCTGAAATAAAATAAGTTTAGGTATTATTTATTTATTTTTTAATTTATAAAACCATTTTCTTTACTCTAAATAAAATAAATTATAGAATAATAGTCCTTATTTTGTCTAAGCAATAAATGTAATGATTGAAATTGGTGTTATTGTAATCCCACAATACAGTACTGTTATGGTTTTTATTAATAGTTTGAATTAGTTTTTATTTTTATATTTTCCATTTTAATTTAAGTTTTAGTCATGGTGTGTTTTTCTCTTTTTAGCTTTTTTTTTATTATGTTTATATATATATATATATATTAAATATATATATTAAATTGTATTATTTTTTGTTATTTTAGTACTTCAAGTTAAATAAATCAAGCTAGTAGATATATTTATATATATATTTTATTTCAGTTATTTTTTTGTCTTAAGTATACATTTTTAAAATGTTTTTTAAGTTTCAGTTTTAGTTGAAGTTAACTATAATTCAATGTTTTGACACTTCTGATTTTTTTCAAGGCACTTGCGATGCCTCTTCAGCCCACACTTTGAGAAACCTGCTCTACATTTCCTCACGTGAGAGCTCTTATTATGTTATTTATTGAAATATCTTCATATATGCATCAGCAGCACATCAATCATGATCACTGAAAGCTGCTGTTCTCTCACCGATCCTGTAGATGGCGCTGTTGCAGACGTCCACCTCCCAGTAATACTGTCCTCTGGAGACGCTCACACTGCCGCACACCTGAGGAAGCGGACAGGTGTCCTGATCGCTGCGGTCATGTGATGAGATCATGTGACCTGTGAAGGTGACGGCGAGGGCGGAGCTTGAGAGGTGAAGTGACGAATCAGAGCAGGACGAATCGAGGGTGAAGAGCAGACCTTCAGAAGAGAGTTACAGATTATATATATATATATAAACACACACTTTTGGATTGCATACTAGATATTGTGTGCATGTTCTGTATCTCCTTATTGATTATTATTTGCGCAGATTATCCAAAGTTTTGCACCAAAATTGGATTGTGCACATGCTATTTTGTCAAATACGAGTGTGCAGTGTGCAGTATGTACTGCAGTGTGTAGTGTAGTGTGTAGTGTGCAGTATGTAGTGGAGTGTGTAGTGTGCAGTATGTAGTGTAGTGTGCAGTATGTAGTGGAGTGTGTAGTGTGCAGTATGTAGTGTAGTGTGTAGTGTGCAGTATGTAGTGGAGTGTGTAGTGTGCAGTATGTAGTGGAGTGTGTAGTGTGCAGTATGTAGTGTGTAGTGTGCAGTATGTAGTGGAGTGTGTAGTGTGCAGTGTGTAGTGTGTAGTGTAGTGTGTAGTGTGCAGTATGTAGTGGAGTGTGTAGTGTGCAGTGTGTAGTGTGCAGTATGTAGTGTAGTGTGTAGTGTGCAGTATGTAGTGGAGTGTGTAGTGTGCAGTATGTACTGCAGTGTGTAGTGTGCAGTATGTAGTATGCTAGTGTTCCTTTCTGAGAGTCTCACCTGAAACTGATTTTTCCATTTCCTCTTCAGAAAGATCCACACTGCCATCTACAGGACGGAGACCGCCATGAAATAGAAAATAAAATGAGAAAGAACAAAAAAAAAAACTGATTTAAATACACTTATGTTTACTAAATGTGTAAGGATATAGATTGAGGGAATAATTCCATGTATGGTAAGAGTGTTTTTACTATGGTTAAGAGTGTTTTTACTATGGTTAAGAGTGTAGAGTGTTTTTACTATGGTTAAGAGTGTTTTTACTATGGTTAAGAGTGTTTTTACTATGGTAAGAGTGTTTTTACTATGGTTAAGAGTGTTTTTACTATGGTTAAGAGTGTTTTTACTATGGTTAAGAGTGTTTTTACTATGGTTAAGAGTGTTTTTACTATGGTTAAGAGTGTTTTTACTATGGTTAAGAGTGTTTTTACTATTAAGAGTGTTTTTACTATAAGAGTGTTAAGAGTGTTTTTACTATGGTTAAGAGTGTTTTTACTATGGTTAAGAGTGTTTTTACTATGGTTAAGAGTGTTTTTACTATGGTTAAGAGTGTTTTTACTATGGTTAAGAGTGTTTTTACTATGGTTAAGAGTGTTTTTACTATGGTTAAGAGTGTAGAGTGTTTTTCTATGGTTAAGAGTGTTTTTACTATGGTTAAGAGTGTTTTTACTATGGTTAAGAGTGTTTTTACTATTTAAGAGTGTTTTTACTATGGTTAAGAGTGTTTTTACTATGGTAAGAGTGTTTTTACTATGGTAAGACTATGGTTAAGAGTGTTTTTACTATGGTTAAGAGTGTTTTTACTATGGTAAGAGTGTTTTTACTATGGTTAAGAGTGTTTTTACTATGGTTAAGAGTGTTTTTACTATGGTAAGAGTGTTTTTACTATGGTTAAGAGTGTTTTAGGCACAGTATGAAGTGGCAACAGCAGCAATATCATAAAAGACACCAACATTCAATATACAGTTACATATAATACTAATACTACTAATAATCAAAATAATAATAATAAAATGTTAAGAAAAAGATAATAATAATAATTTAAACAATTACAATAATAATAATAAACAATAACAATGATCAAAATAATAATAATAATAATAGTAAATAATAATAATGATTTAGAAAATAATACAAAAAAATAATATAGAAACAAAAATAAATAGTTTTTGCAAGTGCTTCACATGCAATTCATCCAATCAGGTTTTATTTCATCTTAGTTTGTATTTAATTCATCATATTTAATCAATAATAATAATAATAGTAAAAATATAAGTAGTAATTATTTTTTTTTTACAAGTGCAAATGCCGTTAATTCAATCTAATTTTAGTTATGAAAGCAAGATTTAATATTTATTTAAGGTACAGTGTTATGTGTCTTAATTATTTGTAGCAATATTGTAACAATAATGTAGAAATGTTTATCGTCACACTGCACATTGTTTCATATGCTATTTTTGATAAATAGTAAGCAGTATGTATTATATACAACACAGTATGCAACAAGAATATAAGACAGCAATATTCATTGTTACATAATAATAATAATAAATAAAATAATAATAGTAATAAATATAATTTAATTTAACAACTAATATTATTTGGTATATTCAAATAATATATATGAATAAATAAAATATAATTATTTTTATATAAAAATAATATATTAAAATGTATAATATATATTAATATAATAATATATATAAATAATATTAAATAATAATTAATTTTAATTAAATAAAAATAAATCATTTTTACAAATGCACTTCATGCTATTTAGAATAATAAGTAATATTTTCAAATATGTGATGATATCATCCATGTCTCAATTCATTGTAGTGATATGTTCCCCATGCTGTTTTTAAGAAATAGTATGCAGTATTTCTGCACTCACCCGTCTCCCATCTCTGTTCCTCACGCTTCCCTCTCTCTGTAGGGTCAAAGGTCACTGTGGGGTCAAAGGGCAGACAGGTCAGAGCAGATGACCAGTCAAAGCAGGGCAGCTCAACGCCATGACGACAGTTCGGACAGAGAACGATTGGATGAGAAGAGGAGGCCCCTCCCCTGACTCCACCCCCGCGGCGATCAGGCCCCGCCCCTCCGGTCAGACAGCGGCCGCAGAGAGTGTGAGAGCAGGGCAGAATGAGAGGAACGTCAAAACCACGAGCACATGATGGACAGATGCGTGTCTCCTCGTCTGTGACGTGTGTCATCATTCACACACACACACACACACACACACACACACTAGAACTGATAATTCACAGCGAGCTCAGATCCACAAAACATCTGCAAACCATCCGTCTGTCACGACCAGATTCCCTCTGAGGTCCCAGAATTCCCTCGTTTCATGATTAAAGACGACACGCATCCCAAAATCCTTCAATGCTGCTGGTTTACTGTGAAAGGAACAGAGAAGAAGTCGAGGCTGAGAGCGAGCGAGACAGACAGACAGAGAGAGAGAGAGAGACGCTTCCTTTATTAGCCTCTCCACTGCTTGTGGTTGCCATGGTGACGAGCCCTGCACCCCATAAACAGACAGACAGAGACGCACTTAAAGAGAGACGCAAAGAGAGTGTTTTTGCTCTTTTATTTATTATCATGATAATGTTTGCTTCGCAATTTTAATAATTTTATAATAGTATTATTATTATAACAATTTTTTAATAATTTACTTTAATTGTATAATTTTAATATTATAATAAACGATTTAAGAAAAAATCTATGAAATTATAAAACACTAATTATTTATTTATATTTATAATTATTAGTTATTATAATCATTAGTTATAAATGCAGATCAACAAATAAAATAAAATATTAAAAATAATATAATGAAATGACATCTGATAGTATATAAAAATATCACGTGTGTGATATTTTTATATATTATCAGATGTCATTACATTTCATTATATTAATATTCAAATATATACTGTATATATATTCTATTACAGGAACCCTGAATGAAGTGTAATAAAGTAATTAATTAATTTAATTAAGCTTAATCTCAATTAATGGATTGCAGTTTAAATAATTTAAATATTTAATAATAATAATGTTTTATAATTTTCATAAATTACAATTTTCATTTTAATATTTATTATAAAAATATGTTATAATTTTAATATTATGATAAGAAGCTACTTAAGAAAAAAATCAATACATTTTTTAAATGCCAATTATTTCGTTATAAATACTGCAGCAAATAAATCAGAACAATAAAAATAATAACATGAAATGTCATGACATGAAATGAAAAATACTGTATTTATCTAAGGAACCCTGAATGAATTGTAATAAAGTAATTATTAATTTAATGAAATAATTATTAAATGGTTTATTCAATAAGTATTTTATAATAATAAATTATTAAAGAAAAAAATCAATGAAATTTTAAAATACTGATTATTTAGTTATAAATATTGACAGATAAAATGGAATGTTAAAAATAATATAATGAAATGTAATGACATGAAAAAATCTGATATACAGTATATACAGTTGTGCTAAAAAATTTGCAAATATGATCAAAGAAGGCTGTGAAAATAAATCTGTATCGTTAATCCTTTTGATCTATTATTTTAAAAATTTACAAAAATCTAATATTTCATTAGAGAAAAATAATTTAAAATGGGAGAAAAATCTCATTATGAAATAAATGTTTTTCGCTAATACACATTGGCCACAATTAATCATACCCTTTTATTTAATACTTTTTGAAACCTCCATTTGTCAGTTTAACAGCTCTGAGTTTTCTCCTATAATGCCTGATGAGGTTAGAGAACACCTGACAAGAGATCAGAGACCATTCCTTCATCCAGAATCTCTCCAGATCCTTCAGATTCATCCAGAATCTCTCCAGATCACCTCACTCATGTTCTACAGGGTTCAGGTCAGAGGACTGGAATGGCCAGCAGAAGCTTGGTTTTGTGCTCAGTGACCCATTTTTGTGTTGTTTTTGAGGTTTGTGTTTGGATTATTGTCCGGTTGGAAGATCCAAACATGGCCCATTATAAGATTTCTAACAGAGTCAGTCACTTATTGATTTTTTTATCTGTTGGTATTTGATAGAATCAATGATGCCATGTGTCTAGACAAGATGTCCAGGACCTCCAGCAGAAATATAGGCACACAACATCAAAAATACAGCAGTATATTTCATTGTACACATGGGGTACTTTTTATCCCTGTGTTCACCAAACCCATCTTGAGTGTTTGCTGCTAAAAAGCTCATTTTTTAGTTTCATCTGACCATAGAAGCCAGTCCCATGTGTCTGATAACTGAATATGCTGGAGATTGTTTTCGGATGAGCTAGGAGAATTTCTTGAAACCCTCCCAAACAACATGTCACAAAACGGGCCAGACACAAACAGGTAAGTGAGAAACAAGCAGGTTTATTGAATAACAGGAGTGATAGTGATCAATGAGAGAAATGGCAGGGGAGTAGAAATACTAAAGAGTCCTTTGTACGTCTTGCAAGATACTGAGAGTCTATTTCCTTGTACATGAGCCAGAGCAGTGTGTCGGATGACGAACGGGAGCATCGCTGGAGGAACGAGGGAAACTGGAAGGCAAGTACACACAGGTTAGTAGCATTCATGAGTCAGGTACTGTTCGGGGTAGTGAACGGTAGACCAGACGAGGAGCGTGTGTGGAGTGAGCCTTGATAAGGGGGAGCTTGATGAGCCGTGGCAGGTGCGGGGAATCAATAATCAGGTGATTGGGATCTGGTGATCGTGGGTGCTTGTGACGGAAGTGACTGTGGTGTTTCCCTGACAATGTGGTGATGTAGGGGATGTTTTTTAAGGTTTTCTGACCCCAAGACTCAACTATTTTCTGCAATTCTTCAGTTGTGACCACTGGAGCGTCTTTATCCACTCAAACTCTCCTCCTCACCGTGCTTTAAGACAAAATAGACTCATGTCCTCTTCCAGACAGATTTGTAACATTTTCTGTTGATTGGAAATGTTTAATTATTGCCCTGATGGTGGAAATGGGAATTTTGAATGCTTTAGCTCTTTTCTTACAGCCACTTTCTAATTTGTGAAACTTAACAATCTTTTGCTGCACAACAGAAATACATTCTTTGATTTTACTCATTGTGATGAATGATTAAGAGAATTTGGTCTTTGTGTTCCTCATATTTATATTCCTGTGAAACAGGAAGTCATGGCTGGATAATTTCATGTTCCTAGTCACCCTGGTGTGATAACAAATGTGAATATGAATGGGAATATACTTCAGAGATAGGGGTACCAATAATTGTGGCCATTGTGTACTAGAGAAAAATATTAATTTCATAGTGTGATTTTCCCCCACTTTTTGAATTTTTGAATGAAAGATCAAATGGATAAACAATGTGGAGTTATTTTCACAGGCTTCTTTGATCATATTTACCAAGGGTATGAATAATTTTGAGCACAACTGTATATACTAATTACAGGAACTTTATTATTTGTAACAGAACAAACTATTTTTTACTAATTACATATAAAATGATGGAATTAAAGAAGATTGAATGAAGACAATTTATTTACAATTCTGACCATCAATGTCAATAAAATTCAAATATATTATAAAATAAAATGCTAAAAATAAAATAAATAAATTATTATTTTCTCTAGCAGTGGTACATTGGTTTGCTCTTTATGTTGGATGTATAAAATATAAAACCTATATATATATATATATATATATATGTGTGTGTGTGTGTGTGTGTGTATGTATATACTGTATATATATGCTTTATCAATATATATTGAGTTTATTTGCAAAAACAGATAACTCCATTTTTTTTTACAATTTTCAAAAATCATGTTTTTTATTATGTTATCATGTTTTTATTGTTTTATTGTGTTAGTGTTAATTATTTTTTAACCTAATCAAAATAACCCAGCTGCGGTTTGACTGAGATTAATTGGAATGCACAATGAAAAAAACATGATTTCTGAAAATTGATAAATTGAGTTATCTGTTTTTGCAAATGAACTCTTCATATATATATATATAGGGTGATATCGGGCAAATTGGGCCACTTTTTTTTTAATCGCATGGAACACTTACAAAAAACCCATGTATGACATTTAACTGTTCTTATGATTAATAAGGATTGTTTTTAATATGTTTGTGTTGAATTGATGTAATAAAATAAATTTGTTCAGGCCCTACAGGTTTTGAAACATTAGCTGCTCCACAGTTTTTGACATGGCAGTGTTCAGGTAAAATGGGCCGGCTGATCAGCAAACATGGGCCAGTCAAACTGCAAAGTGAAATAGAAATGATTCTGATAAAACACATTTAATTATGTTTAATTTTATAATGTAACAGAACACTGCATTTAAATTACATTAGAACATCCATTTGAATTGCATTAAAACATTCATTTCAAACAATTTAGTCAATAAAATTAAAGTCACAATAATTAAAGGTTATCTCTTGAACTTCCATTTTAATTGTTAGTCTCTTCATTTTCTGTGACATCTCTCATGTGTGTTTTTCTTGTACTGGTCACTTTTTCATCAACACGTCTCCACCTTGTTGCAAAACAACCACCTCATTGTAATTTGTTTGCACATATTGCATTTGAGAAAAAAATATTACATTAGGACCATGTGTTATTGTTTTATCTTTCCTAAATTTAAAAATTAGTACAATAATAGCTACATCTTGAATATACCTTTATAGAAAAATCTTAATACTTAACATGTTTTTGCATTATCACGAGTTTTGTCCTAAGTAAATCAGCCATGGTTTTATTAGGCCTATGGTAAAAGTATAGTAACCATGTTTTTTTTGGCAGATTGATTACCATTTGTAACCAGAGTTTTACTCCGAATACCATGGTGAAGCTATATAGTGTAGCAAAACCATTGTTAATTTGTGGTTACCATGGTTTAACTATAGTAACCATGGTTTTTGGTTTTATTTTAAGTGAAACCACGGTTCATTTTCGTAAGGGTTGTGTTGTTGTCTGCCTTAGCTCCCTCTAAACCTGTTATAAAACCATGTGAATATTTGTCTGCTAAAGTCCTACTCTTTACTATAGTAATTGTCATTTTGGTGATTTTGCAGCAATTGACTGCTACTGCAAACATTTGCTAGCAGTTTAACTAAGTAAACTAAGACAAAACTACAATAGTCTGTCTATTTACAGATGTAACTGACCTGCACTTGAAGTCATAAACAGGACAGTTTAGCCTCTCTGCTCCACCTGGGCGCTTCTACTCCATTCTAGAGTCTCGCGTCCTTTTGGTGGATGCGCGGGTGCGCGGAGCGTGCGCGAGGAGAATCGTGTTGCCAGCCAAGAAGACTAGCCGATTCATGATTTATTGGAGTTTTATTATTGAATGGCGAATTCGGAAACAATCACTTTACTATATACTCGGCAGGAAACAAACAAACAAAAAAAAAGAAGTAGGGTAGCGGGCCAAATTGTGGGAATTGTCTCGGTTCTCCCGATGTCCAGTCGGCCCCTGTATAAGACACTCAAACCTTTCAATGAATTTCATCAATAAAAATGAAAAAAGCGTGGTCTGTGCCAGTGATATCTCCTACTGATACGTCTTTGCAGAGTGGCTCGTGGGATATTCCAAGCTCTCGCAAGAAAGCGTGCATTTGCCTTTAGACCTCTGTCAGCTGTCTCCCTGTATTCTGCCAATGCTCCTCTCATCCTCTCCTCTACCCACTGATCTCCTTTATGTTCCTTTCTGACCCTCGTCTTTCCTTTCTGATCCTTTCTGTTTTTCATATAATAAAATGTGAAAAAGGTATGTCACAAATGCTAAAATACAATATATAAATATTTTTTAAAAGGATATATATATAAAATAAAAAAATCAACGAAATAATGAAACAATAATGATTAAAAAAATAACATGTCATTGTATTAAGATCACTATCAGTAAAACAGAATGAAAATGCAAAATTATAAAAAAAATTTTTTTTCAAATGACAAACTAAAGTGATTGTTTAACCCACGGTGTTGTGAAGTCGTGTCATGTGACTCGCTCCGTGTTTCAGGACAGAAAGAGAGTCTTTCACAGCGCGCGCTCTGATTAATGCCTGTGAGCGTTCCTTTGTGCGCGTTTTTACGCCTCCAAGCTGCGAATGACGCTCTGAATTCTGCTGGGAACGCAGATGTAATGACTCTCCCTGCAGGAAGGCTGCGTGACGGCGACAGACATGTGCGCAAACTCTACAGACTGCGTGGGTAAGAGCGCGATCACGCATTTAATGCAGACACAAAGTTTGCGTAAAACCGCTTTTCTTTTAACGCGAGCTAAACGCGTCTGTGGAGCAGACCGGGGCTAGTTGTCACACGGGCTACAGCTGTCAGCTGCGTTTAATGCTTGTTCTCTCTGTATGCTGGCTTAAAACATTTAGTTCAGAAATAGTCTATGATATTTTTTGGGGAGAAAACACTACAGAAACACTCAATTATTAGGCTATTGCTTTGTTTCATAATGGTTCTCTTTTTTAAACTTTGGTGATGAGCCAGCTAACAAAAATATGTTCTTAAAACGTTCAAAACGGACAGTTTTTATTGCTTTAAAACATTGTTTCTTGGTTATGCAAACTTTAGAATTTTTTGGGGGGGACATTCTATTTTAGCATTTTGCAATTCAGTTAAAGGAATGTTACGCTATTTATGAATGTTCTCAGAACGTTCAAAACGGACAGTTTTTATTGGTTTAAAACATTGTTTCTAGACGAACGTCCAACTAATGCAAACTTTAGAAAAACGTTTTTGTGATGTATAAATAACATTTTTATGCTAATGTTTTGTGAATGTTATTAAAGATATTGAAGGTTATATTCATTTTACTGGAAGAATCTTTGTTGATAACTTTGAGAGAACCTTGCTAGAACATTCTCACAACTTTAACTAAAAAGTTTTAAAAGTTACAAGTTCAAGTTCAAGTTGAGCTTTATTGTCATTCATTCCGCTACATGTGTGAACATACAGTGGAACAAAATGTCATGTCTCGCAGGACCACGGTGCTACATAAATAAGCATAAACATACAACACTAGACGTAAGAACAAATATTGACCTACATAGCTACCTTACTGAATCGGTGATCTAACTATACGTATACTATAAACAGTTGACTATACATACACATAACCTAAGACAGACTATACAAGTACATAACTGTGCATGATATTGTGCAATAGAGGTATTTAAGGTTAAGGAGGAAGTAGTGCAATCTGATTTGTGATGCATTCACAAGTAAACATTTGTGCTATCTTATTAAGTCCTTGTAACATGGAGTGTTTATAAGAAAGTGTCTGGTGCATATAGAGAGAAAAAGAGTGTGTTTCTACAGGTGGTTTGTCTAGCCCACTCACCTGTGTGTAGCACACTCAGAATTGCACAATGTTACATAAATATTAAGACCAAATGTTCTTAAAGTAGGGGAGAGTGGGGCACATTGTAACACTTTTTGACTTTTTGTCAGTTTGTGTAAATCCACATGGGGTTCAGAATATAATTTTTTATCCACAGTAATTTCACACTTGTCTAGTACAAATATGTCACTTTGTTTCATAATTACAGTGTATACGTTTTTCTTTATTTATCCTCAAGAAATGGAAGTGAAATGTGACAACATGCCTCGTAGGTGGGGTACATTGTAACATTTACATTTAGTCATTTAGCAGACGCTTTTATCCAAAGCAACTTCCAAAGTAGAAGCAATCAGACCAACGAGAGCAATAATATACAAGTGCTGTGACCAGTCTCAGTTAGTCTAGCACAGTGCACATAGCAAGTTTTTTTTTTTAAATAAATAGTATAGAATAGAATAGAATGGGTAAGTGCTAGTATTAATTGGTCAGGTGTCTTTAGAAGTTTTTTGAAAATGGCTATTCAGCTGCTTGGATTGAGATAGGCAGGTTGTTCCACCAGCTGGGAATAGTCCAGGAAATGTTCC
Source organism: Schizothorax lantsangensis (assembly GCA_027422415.1). Classification (NCBI taxonomy): domain Eukaryota; kingdom Metazoa; phylum Chordata; class Actinopteri; order Cypriniformes; family Cyprinidae; genus Schizothorax; species Schizothorax lantsangensis. The sequence goes on along the minus strand of CM049857.1, from coordinate 1,873,196 downwards.
ATGAGAGTGATTTTGTGCCTCTTTGTGATGGTACCACGAGGCATCGTTCACTTGCAGAACGCAAGCTTCTGGTAGGCGCGTAGGTCTGAACTAGCGAGTTTAGGTATATTGGTGCAGTGCCAGTGGGTGTCTTGTAGGCAAGCATCAGTACCTTGAATTTGATGCGAGCGGCTATTGGCAGCCAGTGAGGCGTGACGTGAGCTTTCTTCGGCTCGTTGAAGATCTGGATCAGGTGCAGAAGCTTGATAGTACATGCAGGAAGGCCTGCCAAGAGAGCATTACAATAGTCCAGTCTGGAGAGAACAAGAGCTTGGACAAGGAGTTGTGCGGTCTGCTCTGATAGGAAGGGTCTAATCTTCCTAATGTTGTATAAGGCAAATCTGCAGGACCGGGCCGTTGTAGCAATATGGTCTGTGAAGCTTAAATGATTATCAATCACAACTCCAAGGTTCCTGGCTGTCCTGGAAGGAGTTATGGTTGACGAACCTAGCTGTATAGAGATGTTGTGATGAAGTGCTGGGTTGGCTGAGACCACGAGCAGTTCTGTCTCAGCAAGGAGTTGAAGGTGATGATCCTTCATCCAGCCAGAAATGTCTGTCAGACAGGCTGCAATGCAAGCAGCTACTGTCGGATCATCTGGTTGGAATGAGAAGTAGAGTTGAGTGTCATCCGCATAGCAATGATAGGAAAAACCATGCTTCTGAATGACTAAAGATGACATGTAGATGGACAAGAGAAGTGGTCTAAGTACTGAGCCTTGAGGCACCCCAGTAGTAAGAAATTGTGACTTAGAAACCTCACCCCTCCAAGACACCCTGGATGACCTACCTGAGAGGTAAGACTTGAACCACTGGAGTGCGGTTCCTGAGATGCCCATCTTCATGAGGGTGGACAGGAGGATCTGGTGGTTAACTGTGTCAAAAGCAGCGGACAGATCCAGCAAGATGAGTACAGAGGATTTGGAAGCCACTCTTGCCAGTCTCAGGGCTTCAGTAACCGAGAGCAGTGCGGTCTCAGTTGAGTGGCCGCTTTTGAAGCCAGATTGATTGTTGTCCAGGAGGTTGTTCTGTGCAAGAAACATAGAGAGTTGGTTGAACACAACTCACTCAAGTGTCTTTGCAATGAACGGAAGAAGGGATACAGGTCTGTAGTTTTCTAAAAGTGCTGGATTGAGATAGGGTTTCTTAAGCAGTGGGGTTACCGAGCCTGCTTGAATGCTGCGGGAAATGTACCAGTGTGAAGCGAGGTGTTGATAATGTGAGTGAGCGCAGGTATAACTGAAGAAGAAATGGCCTGAAGGAGGTGAGTGGGGATAGGATCCAGCGGGCATGTAGTAGGATGATTGGAAAGGATAAGATTAGAAATGTCTGCCTCCGAGAGTGGAGAGAAGGAGGAGAGAGAATGAGTATTTGTGGTTATGAAGTTTTTGTCAGTTTGTGGTGAATTGGTCGCTGATGATTCTTGTTTTATTTATGAAGAATTTTGCAACGTCATCAGCAGTATGAGTTGATGAAGGAGGGGGTTGAGGAGGACAAAGAAGAGAAGAAAAGGTTTTGAAAAGTGTGCGAGAGTCAGAACAGTTGTCAAATTTGTTGTGGTAGTAACATCTGAGGGGCATGTTGTAACATGACTGTATTACAGCTTAAAACATGATCTGATCTCATGAGAAAAATATATACAAGACAAACTAAAATATTTTGTCAATAAAATAAAATAATTTTGTTTTTCAAATAAAATAATGGCGTTTTTTAAGAATGAAAAATAATCTGATTTTGGAGTTTGACAATAAACACATTGCAACCAGGCATGGGACGGCCAACATAAATGAGCCAAAATGCTTTACATGTCTTGAAATAATAATTTCTGAACATGAAACATTGACTGTCAGTCTTTATTCACCTGTTTCTCATAGTTTCTCATTAAAATTCATTAAAGTAAATAGTGTAAATTGCATCACTGATGTCATAGAATAGTATAGTTTAATAATGGTGGGGCACATTGTAACGCAGAATTACAACTGGTTAGTGTCTTCTGCTAGTTATCGAAACATTAAAAAACTATCTAAACTGATAAATAACAGATTTGAGATTAAAATAATAGCAGATTTGTCTCATTTTAAATGAATAATAAAAACTGAGATGAAAAATGTACTTAAGCCAGAAATGTAATTTTACTATGGTAAAATAAATGTTCAGCGATATCTTCAAAAGATTTTTGAATTTTGGCACACTTTTTTCTCCATATAATGTGTATATGGTAACTAGTAAATATTGTACATTTTGTTATGCCTAGCATGTGTGGAAATATTTAAACCATGTGTGTTACAGCTAACCCTGCGTTACTTTGTGCCCCGCGCTCCCCTAATGTTTATGAAACGTTCTTAGAACTTTATGAATATTTGATATATGTTCTCATAATGTTAGGAGATTTTTTTTTTATATCAACATTCTCAAAATGTCAATGTTATTTGTATTTGACTTGATTTTTTTGGACTTTTTATCATTCTTAGAATAGTAAAAATAAATGTTAAAATACATGCAAATACGCCGCTCATCAATGTCAGTTTCAAAACAGTGGACCAGTCAGAAGACCCCGGAGGCGGGGCAAGTGTTGCAGTTTTTGTTTACAGTATCAAGTTGCCATGGCAACTGTTTTATTTGACGGTAACATGACGGAAAAGGCATTTTGTGCGGCGCTTTTAAAAAAAAGTGTTTTTAGACGCAAAGACGCAAAGACGCATTCTGTGTGAATGGCCCCTTAGAATATGACTATAAAACAAAAAATGTTTAAAACACATTAAATGTAACCTTTAAATAATGTTATAACCATGACAAGAAAACTAGACAATATTTTCAATATTTCAATATTTTTATAACCTAAATTTGTTAATGCTCCTCCAGTATAGGGTTATTTATTTATTTAAAACTTTAAGTTGTGTGTCTGTATAGAAACTGACTGAGAAATATTCACTCGAGTACAAATTTCACAACCTGTGTTTGTGAATCTAGAGCTGTTTTGGTTGCTGTAATTGCTCTATATCATTGTACAAAAATGTGCAAATGTTTAACAACAGTAAAACATTAATAAATATGTGGCAGATGCCAGACGAATCAGTGCTGGTTAAGTCCTTGGTTTACACTTTCCTGCAAATCTCTGACTTTACTGAGCGTCGGATTCTTTGCTGCATTATAATATATATTTCTTGAACTTTCCCAGATTTTGTGCAATAATAGTTTGCATGATTCGTTTTTTGCTCTTAATATGTGCTCTGCAGGCTGTGTGCGTTTGCATATGCAGTGACACACTGACGACAATATAGGAACATTTGTATGTTATGAGAAGAAAGCCCTTTATTGAATGCAACATTTTTCACTTGCTGTAACACTATGAAGGGTTGTTGAACATATCAGGACATGTTGAGGCAGAAAACTTTTAGAAACTTTATCTATTTCCTCATGGATGTACAAACGCACGGCATGAAGATCCGTTTGCCCTCAAGATATTTACACTACATGTGACATCTATGAGAATACAATCCATCGAATTAAGTGAAATGACCAAATTAAAATGCAAATTTGCTGAAAATGTACCCTCAGGCCATTCAAGTTTGTTTCTTCATCAGATTTGTAGAAATGTGTCTCTGCATCAGTGTCTCAGCAATGGATGCTCTGCAGTGAATGGGTGCCGTCAGAATGAGAGTCTGATAAAAACATCACAATAATCCACAGCACTCCAGTCCATCAGTTAACATCTGGAGAAGACAAAAGATGAAACAAATCCAGCATTAAGATGTTTTTAACTAAAATACCATAATCCATAATAAAACTTCCTCCAGTGAAAAAGTGTTCTGGTCTGAATCAGGAGAGAAATCAGCATCAGATCAAGCATCGTTTACAAGACAAAACAGCTCTAAAACAGCTCTAAAACAAATATGTGGCTGGATTTTGATGTGAGAGACAACAGCAGATGCACTTTTTCACTGGAGGAAGCATTATTATGGATTATGGACATTAAAAACGTCTTAATGCTGGATTTGTCTCAGCTTTTGTCTTCTCCAGATGTTAACTGATGGACTGGAGTGCTGTGGATTATTGTGATGTTTTTATCAGACTCTCATTCTGACGGCACCCATTCACTGCAGAGCATCCATTGCTGAGACACTGATGCAGAGACACATTTCTACAAACTTGTTCCCATGAACAAACAAACTCTGTGCCTTGGTGTTTTTGGCAATTATGTTTGTTATTGTACAATGAATGAGAAAATGAAATTTCTCAACCATCGAACCCACATGCGGCTCACATAACTTGATGTGAGTGTTTTGGTGAAACTCTGGTTGAGTAAATGAACTGTGACTATCGTGTGCTTGAAGATGGTGCTTTGCAATTTGCTTGCATTGTTAAGGTGGCACCAGGACATGCACTTAGTAGTCGTTAACATCAATTTAAAATGTGTTTGTTTATAGTGATGCAGCTTTGGTTTAGCATCCAAATTTCTTTTTTAAATCAAAAAGAAAAAAAAAGGGGTCCTTCACTGTCCACAGCATTTATTTAAAGGCCATATTTTTGTTTTTAAAATGTATTTTAATATTTAAACTGAAATTAAGTTTGAATAAAATAAAATATAATTATTAGATAAAAACAAACTAAGTTAAAATTGCATTGGAAACTAACAGAAATACATTTAAACTGAAGCACTAAAATTACTATAAATAAATGTATATAAATAAATAAAAATAAAATTGAACTATAACTGTAACTAAAATAAAAATAAAAAAAACCTTAATAATATTTTTTAAAAACCATATAAAAATGTCAAACACACATAACAAATACAATAAATAAGTAAATATTTTTATTCATTTAATTAATTGCAATTACCTGAAATAAAATATTTTAAAGTACCAAAATTATTATTCAAACTAAAACTGAAAAAGAAATAACTAAAGCTATATAGAAATATATTTTTTAAAAAATGGTAAAAGTACATAAAATTACTAAAAATTAAATTAAAATGAAAATGAAAACTAAAAATATAAAAAATAAAAGCTAATCAAAATTTTAATAAAAGCTATAGTATATAAATAATACAAAAATAACACTGACATGGAGACTCCTACTTTCTGTATATTAAAAATATCAATAAATTTAATAGCCATTTAAATAATAAAATGTATTACAGAAGATTTAAAGCTAAATGTTTTTCATGTTGCTTTATAACCAATGAATTTACAACGAAAAACGTTTCTAGTTGTTTGTGATGGATAAGGATTAAGTTAAGTATAATTATCTTTAAAAATATTTCATAGTCTTCAATTATTTATTTAGTTATTTATTCATTTCTACCATCTTGGCATAACTAGTAAAATGTGTAGTCATTATAAAATGCCTTTTGGCTTTTCCAGTTCAAGAAATCACACTTTTAAAGTAAGACTTTCTCAAAAACTGGATCTTAGACTAAAAGCAGTTTTTGAAGAGGTGAATTAAAACAAGAAATATCTTGATTTTTAGTTCAGTTTAATGCTTGTTTTGTCTTCTTTTAAATCTTGAGTTAAGAAAGACTGTTTTAAATAAAGCGAGGAGCTAAACGTGGCTGTGTTGATCATCTACTGCAGGCGTCCTGCTCCTTCTGCTCCAGCTGCAGTTTGGTCAAACCAGACCCATCGACTTCATCTGTGACCCCGAGGTGAGGAGATGCATGGATGTGACGGAGGCGCTGGAGCCGCTCACGGTACACACCTGCACACATGCACGCTTGAACACATGACATATCAAAGCTTGTACAGACACACAGTAAAACCCTGCTGTTACAGACGCACTGCTCAGACCAGCTGCCCGCGGCCGTCCTGCAGCCCTGTGTCCAGATAAACATGGCAGCGTGGAAACAGACATCAGTGAGTACAGCTCCTTCATCTAACCATTCAAAACTCACACCAGAAGAGAAACATTGACATGGACTGAAATAAAACATTTGATTATTTGATTTTATTTGATTTTTTTTTTTTTTTTTTTTTTTTTTATTTAATTTGTTTTTTATTTTATTTCTTATTTTATTTCTTTTTTATTTCTTTTTATTTTATTTCTTATTTTATTTCTTTTATTTTATTTTATTTCTTATTTAATTGTATTTTATTTTATTTTATTTCTTATTTTATTTCTAATTTTATTTTTTTTTATTTAATTTAATTTTTTTTTTTTTTTCTTATTTTATTTATTTTTATTTTATTTTATTTCTTATTTTATTTATTTTATTTTATTTTATTTTATTTCTTATTTTATTTTATTTCTTATTTTATTTCTTTTTATTTTATTTTATTTTATTATATTTCTTATTTAATTGTAATTTTTTATTTTATTTTATTTCTTATTTTATTTTTTTTTTATTTTATTTTATTTCTTTTTATTTTATTTTATTTTATTTTAGCTAATTACCCAGGCAACATTTTTCATTTTCATTTAGATTAACTTAATGCTAGACTAAACTAGAAACATTTAACATTTTCATTAACTGAAATAAAATAAAATGGAAAAAAACAACTTTTTATTATTTTATTTTATTGCCAGAGCAATATTTCTCATTTATTATTTAGATTAAGTTAACACTAGACTACATTTCTTTAAAAAATGTCTGTAACTGAAATGTAGAATTTTTATTTTATTTTATTTTATTTCAGCTTGTTACCAAGGCAACATTTCTCATTGTTATTTAGTTTAACTTAACACTAAAATAAATGAAGCCAAAAATTAAAATTAAAACCAAAATTAAAAATTAATAAAAAAAATACAGATATATAAACAAAAATAATAAGAATGACAAAAACACAATAAAATGACAAAAACTTTAACTAAAATTTAAATGAAAACAAAAAAACATAAAAATAAAAACTAATTCAAATTATTAATAAAAAACTAGTAGTAGCTCAATTACACTAAAATAACACATTATACTAAACTAATGATCTGTTGCAGTAATCTATCAACTTCATTCCCTCAAAATGAAATTAGAATATAATGTTCAAGTGCTAAAGCTTGGCAAGAACACATCTATTCTGGATTTTAACAGCAATGACTGTGTTTGGTGTGAAGTTACTCATTCGAGACACACACCCATCAGTTCCAGCAGAAGCAGGCGTTTGTACGTGACTCTCTGGACGCTCTTCTTCGCTCTCTGGGGAACGTGAAGGAAAGCTCGTCCAGTTCCTGTCAGACGGACGTCTTGAAGACGCTGGAACGCAGTGTGAAGAACCACCTGCTCATCGTGGAGCGTCTGGAGCGACAGGTGAGACAAAACGACCTCAATTCTAAAAATGCTAAACGTTCTTTAAACACTAGAAAGATGTGCTGCATCTTCATTTAGAATGCTACAGTTGAGGTCAAAAGTTTACACCCCCCTTTCAGAATCTGCACAATGTTAATTATTTTACCAAAATAAGAGGGATCATACAAAATGCATGTTATTGTTTATTTAGTACTGACTTGAATAAGATATTTCACATAAAAGATGTTTACATATAGTCGAATTTATAAAAACGACCCTGTTCAAAAGTTTACACCCCCTTGATTCTTAACACTGTGTTGTTATCTGAATGATCCACAGCTGTGTTTGTGTTTAGTGATAGTTGTTCATGAGTCTCTTGTTTGTCCTGAACAGTTAAACTGCTGCTGTTCTTCAGAAAAACCCTTCAGCTTCCACAAATTCTTTGGTTTTTCAGCATTTTTGTGTATTTGAACCCTTTCCAGCAATGACTGTATGATTTTGAGATGCATCTTTTCACACTGAGGACGACTGAGGGACTCATATGCAGCTATTACAGAAGGTTCAAACGCTCACTGACGCTCCAGAAGAAAAAACATGCATTAAGAGCCGGGGCGTGAAAACTTAGCCCAAATGTTGTTTCCCCCCCCCCAACTTATTTTGCTTCAAAATATCTTCATTTTGTACTGCCTTTCAATAGAAGGCGAACAGAAACTCATACAGGTTTGAACAACATGAGTAATGATGAAATTTTAATTTTGGGTGAACTAACCCTTATGTTTAGCTGATAGGCCTAAATGTGCTACTTGCAATAATGGGGTGGTGTAACTGCAAATGAAGGCTCTCCAACAATACCATTTAAATATGGAAAAAAAAACTCTGGAAGTCAATGGTGCCCCAAAACAGCCTGGTTACAAACGTTCTTCAAAATATCTTCCTTTGTGTTCAGCAGAACAAACACATTCATACAGGTTTGAAACTACTTGAGGGGGAGTAAACTATCCCTTTAATGCATGGTTTCTCCTTCTGGAGGAAGGAAGAAGATTTTCTTTAAATAAATACAGATAAGACATGTTATTCAGACCACACAAATCAGTCTTAACCAAAATAGCTCTGATTTCTTTTTGGAGAGATTCTTTCTAAAGAGTGCAGAAGTTAAGCGTTTCTTATCTAAATGTGAATCTATGGTAAGTCATCATAAAGCAGATGATCAGATTTCATTGCAGAGGTTATGAATAATAACATCCTGTTCCCTTGAATGGATTACACAACCTTGATTAAGGAAGTTATATTTGTGCAAAAGATTGAATGCATGTTAATGTATTTATTTTAAATTTTATTTCCTCCATTTACATTTTTAATTTTCATTCACTCATTACTGTAAATATAAAAAAAAAAAAAATAATAATAATATATATATATATATATATATACACACAGACACCTGTTCAAAAGTTTGGGATCAGTAAGATTTGTAATGTTTTTAAAAGAAGGTTCTTCTGCACATCAAGGCTGCATTTATTTGATCAAAAATACAGTAATATTGTGAAATATTATTGTAATTTGAAGTAATGGTTTTCTACTTTAATATACTTCAAAATTATAATTTATTCCTGTGATGCGCAGCTGAATTTTCATCATCATTACTCCAGTCTTCAGTGTCACATGATCTTCAGAAATCATAATAATATGCTGATTTATTATCAATGTTGGAAACAGTTGTGATGCTTCATTTTTATTTTTTTTTGGAACCTGTGATACTTTTTTCAGTATTCTTTGATGAACAAAAAGGTAAAAAGAACAGCATTTATTTAAAATATATATATTTTTTGTAACAATATCCATTACTATTCAAATGTTTGGGGTCATTAAATTAATACTTTTATTCAGCAAGAATGTGTTAAATTGATACAAAGTGATAGTAAAGATTTCTATTTTGAATAAATGCTGTTCTTTTTATTCATCAAAAAAGTATCACAGGTTCCAAAAAAACAAGAATTTATTACACTGATAATAAATCAGCATATTATTATGATTTCTGAAGATCATGTGACACTGATGAGCTTTGCATCACAGGAATAAATTATATTTTAAAATATAATAAAATAGAAAACTTTTTCTTTTAAATTGCAATAATATTTCACAATGTTGCATTTTTTTCTGTATTTTTGATCAAATAAATGCAGCCTTGATGAGCAGAAGAACCTTCTTTAAAAAGCATTAAAAATCTTACTGATACCAAATTTTGAATAGCAGTGTATATGAAATAAATAAATAAATAAAAATGTTACACTTGTTTCAGAAAGTAAAATTCCCATAATATTTTTAAGATGATAAAATGGAATTTTAAACATGAGACACATTGAAAGAACATTCAGAAATGTCATTTTCATGACTAAATGAGAACATTAATATATTCTTGACACATATTTGTATTAGTAACGCTTCTCTCTGTCTCCACACACAGATGTCCACACTGACTCCAGAACAGGGCTGCGAGGGTCAGAAAACGTCCAGTTTGACTCAGACTGTGCGTTTCTACAGAAAGCTTCTGCGAGGTCCTGTGGAGCTCCTGATGAAGGATCTCACACACATGTGCACAACACACACACGATCCGTCTCAGTGCATTAGTTACGCCTCTGAACAGCTCCTTAAAGGGAAATTAAAGACGATGCAAAAAACTGATTTGTGGAAATAACAGTGGAACAGAAAGGATTTACTGATGAAATGGAAAACCAGGGGCTGGATTCATGGAAATCTTTTATTTAAATCAAGATACATTCTAAGACATTAATAAGGAGGTTCATAAGTGCAATTCAGATATTTTCTTACATTCTAAAATGTGTCCCTGCAGCACAAAAGCAGTCATAAGTAACACAGGTATATTTGTAGCAATAGACAACAATACATTGTATGAGTCAAAATTATACATTTTTCTTTTATGACAAAAATCATTAGGATATTAAGTAAAGATCATGTTCCATGAAGATATTTAGTAAATTTCCTACCGTAAATATATCAAAACTTCATTTTTGATTAGTAATATGCATTGCTAAGAACTTCATTTGAACAACTTTAAAGGTGATTTTCTCAATATTTAGATTTTTTTGCACCCTCAGATTCCAGATTTTCAAATAGTTGTATCTCAGCCAAATATTGTCCTATCATAACAAACCATACATCAATGGAAAGATAATTTATTCAGCTTTCAGATGATGTATAAATCCCAATTTTGAAAAATTGACCCTTATGACTAGTTTTGTGGTCCAGGGTCATATTTATATCCACCACTGTGCTGTAAAAGACTGATCTGTAGTTATCAGAAAGTTTGTTTGCAGTTCTTGCTGCTAAAGGTGGCACAAACAGATTTTAAGTTTAAAGGGGCAATTATTTTATTTTTTTCAAGGGTGATAGCAGGTGTTGGATAACAATTTTTATTTTTGCAATAAACGTATTTTCATTTGCATATTTGTGCATCTACAGCTGAATGTGTTTTATAATCAAAAGAGAACACACCTATAGATTTGATGTTAATATTTACTTTTAATAAATGCATTACTAGAAAAAATTGCAGTGCTTCATTTTGCAGTAAAGTTGAACTGTTTGGTTCAGATCATCTTGTGTTAATTGTTTTGAGAACAAGTTGCATTGCATTGGAGAAAAGTGTCAAATCGATTGAGAAAAAGTGTAAATAGATTATTTTATCAGAGAGAGGTGAATATTGTAAAGTAGTCTCTATTTTTCAGGTACGATGCGCTTAAATAATAATCCTTTTATGTTTTACTCTTCGCTGTAGTTTTATAATTCAATATACATACAGAGATGTGACTTCTCCTCGAGACCGCAGCTGATTGGCTGCTCTCGCTCTCTGTCACATGACTGGAGGAGGCTGTAAACACAGGCAGTCATGTGACCGCAGCCGGAGAGGAAGCCTCAATCACGGCGACATGTCTGAGCGGACGCCGCTGCTGCATTACCGGCTCTCGGCCAGCGTCAACGAGTCCGGTGAGCACCGGAGAGATGAGCACGAGCCCCGGAGCCCCGCCACCGTCCGGCGGAGACCCGCCGCTACACAGCCGCCCAAACTCAACACCTTCGTCGGCGTCGTGATTCCAACACTGCTGTCTATGTTCAGCGTGGTGCTGTTCCTGCGGATCGGTGCGTCAATCCCTCACATCAACACTAGATAGTGCACTACACAGGCAGTATCTATCTATCTATCTATCTATCTATCTATCTATCTATCTATCTATCTATCTATCTATCTATCTATCTATCTATCTATCTATCTATC
>CM049857.1:1829147-1856647 GCA_027422415.1 Schizothorax lantsangensis | reverse complement strand
AAAATGTGCTGAAAATGTACTCCTCCTCAGGTCATCCGAGATTAGTTTCTTCATCAGGTTTGTAGAAATGAGTCTCTGCATCAGTGTCTCAGCAATGGATGCTCTGCAGTGAATGGGTGCCATCAGAATGAGAGTCCAAACAGCTGATAAAAACATTACAATAATCAACAAGTAATCCACACCATTCCAGTCCATCAGTTAACATCTGGAGAAGACAAAAGCTGAAACAAATCCATCATTAAGACGTTTTTAACTAAAATACCATAGAGTCCATAATCCATAATGTTTGTTTTTATCAGCTGTTTGGACTCTCATTCTGACGGCACCCATTCACTGCAGAGCATCCATTGCTGAGACACTGATGCAGACACACATTTCTATAAATCTGATGAAGAAACAAACTCATCCTAATCTTGGATGGCCTGAGGGAGAGCACATTTACAGCACATTTGGGCAAACTATTGCTTTAACCAGTATTTCTGAAACTCAAACATGTGATATAAGGGTTAAGATGGTGTTCAGTGGTGTAACCGGTGCTGTTTTGTCTTGCAGGTTTTGTTGTGGGTCAGTGTGGTCTGTATCAGACTATTGCGATGCTGCTGGTGGCGTATTTCATCATCAGTATGACGGTTCTGTCAGTGTGTGCGATCTCCACTAACGGAGCGCTGGACGCCGGAGGAGCGTATTGTATCCTCATATCACGCGAACATAAACACATGCATGACCCCTCCTGTCGTTTATTTCCTTAGCTGTGTTGTTATTGTTTGCGTGTGCTTGTGTTTGCATCCACAGACATGATCAGTCGTGCTCTCGGCCCGGAGTTCGGCGGCAGCATTGGCATCATGTTCTTCCTGGCTAACGTGTGCGGTAGCGCCCTGTACGTGCTGGGACTGGTGGAGGCGATTCTCACAACCTTCGGGATTTCTGATGGTAGCGTGTGCATGTGTTTGCATTAATTGTATAGGTGTGCATGATCCCATTGACACGTTGAAGGGTAATTAGCACAATATTAGTGCGACAAAAACACATTATCCTGTGAATCCGCTCTGCATAAGTGTTTTTATCTTATCTATGGATGGCAATGCTTTATGTTGCGTGGTGCCAGCTATGGCAAGGTCGTGGGTTTGAGTCCCAGGGAATGCATGAATTGATAAACTCTTCCTGAATGCAGGGTAAATCCCTTTGGATAAAAGTGGCTGCCAAATGCAGAAAGAAAAAAAAAAGAACATTTCTGTTTTCCTGGTGTGTGGCAAATGTTAAGTGTACATTTGAGCCATAAAGCATTGCTATTTTAGTATTATTTATATACTGTTCAAGTATTTATAAATATTATTAATACATATTTATTATTCATTTTAATTTTAGTTAAAGTTTTAGTAATTTGCGATGTGCATTTTACATTTTCATTGTTTTTTATATATAGCTTGATTTTTTTTATTTTTTTTTATGTTTCAGTTTTAATATTTTCAGTACTTCAACTTTTCAGTTAATTGCAATTAAATAAATGGAAAAAATATTTATTTATTTATTTATTTGGTTTGTTTTTTGCAGCATCATTGGCTATGAATTGCAATTAAATAAATGAACAAAAATATTTAATTAATTATTTTGTTTATTTATTTTTTCAGCATCAATGGCTATTAATTGCAATTAAATAAAATAATAAAAATATTTATTTATTGATTTTAGTTTTTATTTTAGTTTTTTTCAGCATCAATGGCTATTAATTACAATTAAATAAATCATTTAAAAAAACAGTATCAATGACAATTAATTAAAATTAAATAAATAAAGGAATTAATTAATTTCTTTATTTTTCCCGCATTAATGGCTATAATTGCTATTTAATAAATAGATAAATAAATAAATAAATTAAAATATTTATTTATTTAAAATTAATTAATTAATTTAAATGTCATTATGAAAATGTCACTTTATTTCAACTAGATTCATTTTAATGAGTATTTTTATGTTGTGTCTCAGACGGCTCTCGGTTCGCGGCTCTGCCGACCGGTTACTGGTGGTCTCTGCTGTACGGGACAGTGATTCTGCTGCTGTGTGTGTTGGTTTGTCTGGTCGGGGCTCATATCTACGCTAAAGCCACCTTCCTCATCTTCATCATCGTCATGGTGGTTTTAGGGACCATCTTCGTCAGTTTCTTCGCCGTGCCGTTTCGAACCGTCCAACTACCCGGCCACAGAAACGCCTCGCTCGGCCTGACGAGCGCCAACTTCACCGGCTTCAAGTTAGACACGCTGTTGGGAAACGTGCAAGGTGAGAGGCGTTATGGTGTGTACTACTATTTGATATCTTTCGTAAAAAGCTATACAAATAAACGTGAATTGAATTGAATTGATATCATGTCTGAGAAAAGAGAAATGGGACACACACTTCTGTAAAAGACCAAAGGTCACTTCCTGAATGAAGAAACAGATGCATTAACATATCAATTAACCAGCTTCATGATTAACCGAGCCGATCGTCACATGTGTAAAATGCACGTTATCAGTAGCTACAGTAACTAAAAGCAGCTAGTTAATTCAAACCCAAGCATGTTTTTAGTAACATGACATTAGATCTGCTGTTCTCATATTAGTGTTGCTATTAAAGTAGTGGAGCTAAAGATTAGCATCACTTTTGTAGAGAAATGTTTAGTTAATTAAGTATGTATATATTTTGTTTATGTAATGTTTTCAATTTAGTAACATCAGGTCTTCCCACATTGTGAGTTGGTGAAAAGCTGGAAATTAAATGAATCATAAAAATGTGAAATTAAAATAATTAATTTGAAAGAAAGAAGAAAGAGAAAAAAAAATCTAATAAAAACCTTTGAAACTTAAATAAAAAGCATACTGAAAAAAATATTTAATATATTATGATGCATAATATAGATATGTAATATATAAAATAAATAATATGTAAATATATATATATATATGTGTGTGTGTGTGTGTGTATATGTATATGTATATATATATTTGAATATGAATATTAATTTAATATATATAAAAATAAACAAACTGTGAGCAATGTATATTAGTAACTCGTTACATGTATGTATTATAGCATTACTATAGTGTTACCAGTAAATTATGCATAACTAGAAATAACTTGCCCTAAATCAAACCTTAATGTTAACCCTAAAGTTTATGTAGTTAAATATTACATATTAATAAATAATAGCATTAAATAATCTTTGTTAATGTTAATAAAATACGTCATTCAAGTTATAAAAAAAAAATTTTTTTTCATGTTAGTTCACAGATATGAACACTTTGATGTTAAACATAATCTTTTTTTTATTTAATGACGTTAACATTTGCTAAGATTATAACCACTGTTGAAGTATTGTTCTTTATTAGCTCATGTTTTCTTTTCCATATCTCTCTCACTCAGACGTTTACAGTTATATGTAATTATAATTACTTTAAAAAAACCTCTTGTTGTTCTCTGCATTTCTCCTCTTCTCTAGTTTGCTTGCTATTTTAGTTATCTAATAAACCTGGCATTGTATATCACAAATATTGTTGGCTCTTCTACGTGTTGCTTTTGTTCCTCTTTTGTAAGTGGCTTTGAATAAACTGCTAAATGCATAAATGTAAATGTACTTATTATAATTTTTATCACAAATGCTTTGTTGCAAAAGTCACAGACAGTTAATCTACTGTCTGTGTGTGTTTAGCTGACTATGTAGTGGACTACACCACCGAAGTCATGATGTCCTTCGCCACTGTTTTTGCGGTGATGTTTAATGGCTGCACTGGAATCATGGCTGGATCCAACATGTCTGGTGAGTGTTGAGTTTACTGGACCGTTTATTGTTGTTTAAAGGTAGTTTGTTAGTTTTTTGTGTGTGTTTTCTGCTGTCTGGCTGAATTCTTGTGTGCAGTTTAAGTGTGCTTAGTAGTGGATAATGAAGCATTGTAGTAAAGACTTATTTTTTGAAAGTTACCAACAATTTGGTTCCCTCAACAAAAACCCAACAGGATTTTTCTATTAGCTTTTGGATTATTGCAGAAAATAAGATCAAATCTTTATGATTCTTACACATTTTGTTCAGCATGATAATCTTTACAAATTAACACAACTTTTATGCATTTTAAAGCCTAGATAATATTGGCAGAAGTAAAAAGCTAAACATAGGCTACACTAAAAAAATGATTAATTGAATTTACTAAATTTTTAAGTGGTAAGTGGTTGCAATCAATTTATTTTAGCTACATTTAAATAAACAAATTTAGTTGAGTAACTTTCAACATTTTATTTTTAATTTAAATGTAGCTAAAATAAATTGCTTGCAACCACTTACCTTAAAAAAAATTTGTATAATTTTTTTTCAGTGTATAAATGAATTACACCCCCAGCTTTGCCACCATTAAGCTTCCAAAAACTCTTTATTTAAAACATTTTTCCTGAAAGTGGTTATAAACTGTAAAAACAACTGTTTGTTGTTACAAACTAGTGGAAAGAAAACAACCAAAATAGACTTTTGAGTGTTGCTTTCATTGCACTTTATCTATTTGCGTCTGTAGATTTCAATTCCAGTACATATCTTTAAAGAGTTTTTTCTCCACTTCAGCAGCACTTACATACACCAAATCTTAGAGGTTTATTCCTATCTATATCCTGAAGGTTTTTACTGAAGGGTTTGTTCATGTATCATTCACATGTTTTTTTTATTGCACTTTATCTACTTATGTCTGTAGATTACAATTATAATACATATCTTTAAAGGCCGTTTTCACAAAATGAGTTTGTTTCTCCACTTCAGCTCCACTTACATACACCAAATCTTAGAGGTTTATTCCTCTCTATATTCTGAAGGTTTTTACTGAAGGGTTTGTTCATATATCATTCACACTGATTTATACAACATTTTATTCCTAAAAACATAGCGAAAATTATTTTTTTTCTGTCTTTCGATAGTATTTTTTGATTTAGGAAGTGATAAAAATAGAAATCCAAAATCCCCTCTATAAAAACCTTTAACTGTAATATGTCAACAAAATCTAACAAGAATTTTGAACCTGGCTTTATCCAATGTTCAGATCCATTCTCTAGAAATGTAAGCAAATTAGTTCACATTTAATTAGATAATGCCTCATTTGCATATTTAAACATAATGTTTCAGAAAACTTGTAATACAAAACATGTTTGCAATTCTTAATGTACTCAATCAACTAGGGAAGTATGGTGAAATGTATTAGTTAAGTTTTTTTTAACCTTTTCACCTGTTGTGTTGGGTTCTAAGGTAAAATGTATCGTCGTGTGTTTGTATGTTTAAGGTGATCTGAAGAACCCGAGCTACTCCATTCCTCGTGGAACCATCACAGCCGTCATCTTCACCTTTGTCATCTATAACCTGCTGAGTATACTGATCTCCTGCACCTGTGACCGGTAACACACACACACACACACACACACACACACACACACACACACACACACAGAATGAAGCAGACAAATGAAATAATGAAAGTGAAAGTTAGACTGTTGAAACCTCAGGAAGTTTTTGGCACAAAGCTAATGTGAGGATTACAAAGACTTGAGCGGATCTGAAAGCTGGACTGTGTGTGTGTGTGTGTGTGTGTGTGTGTGTGTGTGTGTAAGCAGAAGTGAGATTGAGGTCACATGACATTCCTGGCATTTCCAACAGAAAGAATTCAAACTGCATTCAATTAAATTCAATTGAATACAATTCAGTTTGAATGCACATGTTTATAGGTTGCAAAGGATTTCAGTTTTTGTATTTGCATGCCATAACTAGGGACGTTTTAAAATATTTTTTTCTGTTTTGTGTATATAAACTTAGTTTTGTTTTGTTGTAATTGTGATGGCCAGAATTCTGGAAATGCCACATATGTAGTAATTTCAAGAGTTTTTAGTGGCCTCGTGATGCCTGGATTACATGTGCCTCACATGATGTGCATGAAGAAAGACCACTGTGTGTGTGTGTGTGTGTGTGTGTGTGAGTGAGTGAGTAAGACACTGGAGGTTCATGAAAAGAAAGGTTCTTCTGTTAAATGACAGAAAGATGTGAAGTCATCTAAAGTCTGATCTGATGTCTGTCTTGCACTGCTTTTTATTTTAAATGATTCACCTCTACATTTAAATCAGTGTTATTTTCTTATTGTCATACTATTATAGTTTTTTTTTAATATATCGATTTTTATTTTTATTGAATTAGTTGAATTATTTTGTATTTTCTGTTTTCATTTTATTTGTTATCATTATTGTTATTTTTTTTAATACATTGATATATTATATATTTTATTCATTTTAATTTCAGTTTTGAGTTTACTTTAGTACATTTAGTAAGTTAAACTAAATGAAATGAAATTTTGCTTTGGCGACTAGCTAAAATATAATTTATATTTTATATAAAATATATATAAAATTAAATAACACTTTTTATTTAACATTTATTTTATTTCATGTAATAAAAAATGTTTATATATATATATATATATATATATATATATATATATATATATATATATATATATATATTATATATATTATATATATGTATATTATTATTAGTATTATTAGTGTAATTTCATTGAATTACTTCAGTTTGGTTTATTTGACATTTTCATTTGTTAACATTTTAGTAATTGTGTGTTTTTGTCATTTTTATTAGTTTTTTGTTTGTGTATTTACATATTAATATATATGTGTCTATATTTTTTTTATTTAAGTTTTACTTTATTTTAGTACAAGTTAAACTAAATGAAAATGAGGAATATTGTCATGGTAACTAGCTGAAATATAATAAGTTTAGTTATATATATATATATATATATTATTTTATTTTATTTAATGTTTGTTTTATTTCAAATAATTTCAAATAATCTTTGTGTTCTTATTTTTGTTAACAATATTAACCCTGATTTAAGCAGCTCTCACTCCTAAAACTTACTGCATGTATGTGGTCTTTGAGACTTACAGTTGCCTGCTTTAAACACCATGAAGTTTGAAAATGTGCCTGTTTAATGTCTTTAAATCATTACATACAGGTCTAAAACATGATTTTTAAGCGAGATCCCTAAAGCGATTCAATCAATCTTGTCTGTAATGATTGATTTTGAAGAGCAGAGTTTATCTGTTCTGGATAAGAGAGAGAACGAGATGGTTTAGGGTTTGATTAGAGGAATTAAATTACATCAGCATTAGAGATTAAAAATCCTTTTTTTGTTATTATTAAAGCCATCAATCAGCTTCTCATCACTGTCATTCAGAATGCTGAACACGGGTCGCCGTGGAGACCCTCTGCCCGTCGCCATGACAACAGAGGAGGCGGGTGGTCCTACATTAAAGATTAATTCACCTAATCATGTGAAAATAAGACATTTTGTGTCAGTGGAGGCAGATGCAGCGCTTTGAGTGACCAGCAGATGGCTGTATGACATTAAAACGCCCGCAGACTCGCACAAACACACACATAAGGTGCTTATGATGAAAATAAGAGGAATCGCTGGAGAAATATTCAGCAGATTTAAAGGTCACATCTGGAGAAATCAAATTGTCCATGTTCTTTTTAAATAAGTGTTCATTGCATGATAAAAAAACATACTGTAAGTTGCCAAACTTCCTACGCAGAGGAAGAAAATATGCTTTTATTGAAGTTAAACAGCAAAAAAGATATGTTCTGAACTTTTGCAACTCTCTGATGTTGGGTAGATGAACGTAATCACATTTACACGACTGCATGGAAGCTTATTTCTGCTACACAATAAAATAAATGAATAAATAAGTAAAGTAATTGCAAACGTTTACCTCACAATTCTGACTTTTTCATTGCAATTCTGAATTTTTATCTTACTTAATTTTTTCTCTCACAAATTTGCAAGATTAGAATTCAGAATTGCGACATATAAAATTGAAAGAAAAAAACAGAAGAAAATTCTGAATTGTGAAAATATTTTTTTTTTAAATTCCATGTTTAAAAAAAAAAAAAAAAAATATATATATATATATATATATACTCAGAATTGCGAGGAGAAAGTTGTCAGAATTGTGTTTTTTTTTTTTTGGCATTTACATTTTTATTTATTTATTTTTATTATGTGGTGGAAGCAATTCAAAGTTTTTTTTTTTTTTTTTTGCACTTTTGATATAAATTCGCAATTTTCTTTTTCTTTTTCCATGGCGGAAACAATTCAGAGTTTTTACTCGCAATTTTGAAAAAATTCCAAACTGTGAAATATAGTCACGATAACCTGTTTTTTTTTATTCTGTGGTGGAAATAAACTTCCATAGTTGTGTGATCAGACACTTAAACAAACTCAAAACTTATCAATGTTACTCCTTTAATGTTAACCAATCAGAACGGAGCTCATTTGCATACAGAATGACATGTGGAATGAGTCTTAAAGGTACAGTAGCAGAAACACTCTGTTGTATTACAGTAAATAGTCTAGTGCTTGTGGACGGCTGTGAGTGTGAGCTCATGTTGTGAACTTGTGACTGTTTATTCATTTAAGAGATCCGTCATGATGATGATGAAGATAAATGAATCACCACTGACTGGAAAGCAGTTGCCAAGCCAAACAGTGTGTGTGACAGAAAGAGAAACCCATAGTGAAAGGAAACGTGTGTGTGTGTGTGTGTTTCTCCCAGGACTGTCAGTCAGTTATAGTGTGTGTTCATTTATTCATTCAGTGTTTAATTGTATTAGTTTAAATCTGTCATTCATCTTTAGTGGCAGCGCTGTTAAAGAGAAACCCCTGAACGTCTGTCTGTCTGCGAGTCGTGTTTCATCTGTGTTTCTTCTTCTGTTCTGTATCTCGCTGCTGCAGATGGTGAACTTTGACCTCTCGTTCTCACTGTTCTCCAGTCTCTCTCACTCTTCATCACATCTGAGAGCTGAGCAGATATTTAAAGGTCATTTGAACATTCATTCAGAAGTTGGGGTCGGTCTGATGAGCTCACGAGGCTGCATTAATTTGATCAAAAACACAAAATTGTGAAATATTATTATAATCTAAAATAGGTGTTTTTTTTATGTGAATATATGTTAAAATGTAATTTATTTCTGTGATCAAAGCTGTATTTTCAGCATCATTACTGCAGTCTTCAGTGTCACATGATCTTCAGAAATCATACTAATATACTGATTTGCTGCTCAAGAAACATTTCTGATTATTATTAATGTTGAAAACAGTTGTGCTGCACAATATTTTTGTGCAAACTGTGATATATTTTATTTTTCAGGATTCACAGATGAATAGTTCAAAAGAACAGCATTTATTTGAAATAGAAATCTTTTGTTACATTATAAATGACTTTACTGTATTATTTGATCAATTTAATGCGTCCTTGACGAATAAAAGTATTAATTTCTTTAAAAAAGGGAAAATCTTACTGACCCCAAACTTTTAAACGGTAGTTAACCTTTGCAGAATCTGTAAAATGTTAGTAAAAATAATAAAATAATAATAATAATAATAATAATAAAATAAAAAAATAAATACAAGCGGAATCATAAAAATATAATATTTTTTTATTTAATACCGCTCTGTTTAAGTTACTTTACATAACGTGTGTATATTATAGAATGACATCTATAATATTTTAAAGCTTATTGTGAAATGGTTAAGGCTGATTAAGGTTAATGATGTTAGAATTAAATGATAATTTAATGATAATAATCTAATGATATTTTTTGTTGTCAGATCCAGTGTAGTTTTTATGATCTGGGATCTTGTTGCAAAAAAAAAAAAAAAAAACTAAAACCACTGCATGTGTTAAAACTGTGTTTTTGTTGATATTTTGAATCATATTTTATTTTTATTTTTTGCTTTCATGTTAATTTTCTTTTTAGTTTAATAATTAATTTGAGTTAATTCATTTTATTTATTTTTTGTATTAGTTTTTGTTGTTTCTAAATATGTCTATATTGTTTTTATTAATTTTTATTTCAGTTGTAGTTATTTTACAACATCACGTTAAACTAAATGAAAATTAGAAATGTTGCTTTGGAAACTAGCTGAAATAAAATTAAACTTATTTTTCAATATTTTATTTTATTTAAGGTAACTATTTATGTATTTATTTTTATGGTTTTAGTTAAGTATAATAACCCTGGTTGATGTTCATGATGTTCAATGAGCCCTTGTTTTCAGTTCTTGCTCTTTTGGACTGGAAAATATTGTGCATCAATAATCAATAACTTTTATTTCTGAAAAATAGTCCCATTTAAAACGAGCGCTTTGAAAAGCGAAGAGCAGCATCTCGAGTGTTTGAAGGCGTTTCTCTGCTGATTGTTGGAGATGGATGGAGTGATAGAGACGGAGATGGAGGTGTGATGGAGTGATAGAGACGGAGATGGAGGTGTGATGGAGTGATAGAGACGGAGGTGTGATGGAGTGATAGAGACGGACATGGAGGTGTGATGGAGTGATAGAGACGGAGGTGTGATGGAGTGATAGAGACGGAGGTGTGATGGAGTGATAGAGACGGAGGTGTGATGGAGTGATAGAGACGGAGGTGTGATGGAGTGATAGAGACGGAGGTGTGATGGAGTGATAGAGACGGAGGTGTGATGGAGTGATAGAGACGGAGGTGTGATGGAGTGATAGAGACGGAGGTGTGATGGAGTGATAGAGACGGAGGTGTGATGGAGTGATAGAGATGGAGGTGTGATGGAGTGATAGAGTGTGATGGAGTGATAGAGACGGAGGTGGAGGTGTGATGGAGTGATAGAGACGGAGGTGTGATGGAGTGATAGAGACGGAGGTGTGATGGAGTGATAGAGACGGAGGTGTGATGGAGTGATAGAGACGGAGATGGAGGTGTGATGGAGATGGAGGTGTGATGGAGTGATAGAGACGGAGACGGAGGTGTGATGGAGTGATAGAGACGGAGGTGTGATGGAGTGATAGAGACGGAGATGGAGGTGTGATGGAGTGATAGAGACGGAGGTGTGAGGTGTGATGGAGTGATAGAGACGGAGGTGTGATGGAGTGATAGAGACGGAGATGGAGGTGTGATGGAGTGATAGAGACGGAGGTGTGATGGAGTGATAGAGACGGAGGTGTGATGGAGTGATAGAGACGGAGGTGTGATGGAGTGATAGAGATGGAGGTGTGATGGAGTGATAGAGACGGAGGTGTGATGGAGTGATAGAGACGGAGGTGTGATGGAGTGATAGAGACGGATGTGTGATGGAGATGGAGGAACGTGAACGGAGCTTGTTAGCTATCGATCGTTTTTAATGATCCTGCTCTCTCGTCTCAGAGGAGCGTTTAACTCGACAGCCGTTTCTCACACTCACTCGATGGAGGTCCCGCCTCGCTTTACTCCGGCCGCTCAGACCGCCGCATGACCTGATGTTATTGATGCATGGCACATCTGACCGTAGCATTGAACATATGATCACAAACACAATGCATTGCCTGTAAAACAGGTCCGCTGTAGTGCACTTTCCAGAATACACTGTGTACTTGCATACTTGCATTCTGAAGCGTTTATTGTTTATTTTCATGCACATGCCCACATCACATTGCTTATGTCACTGTAAATTAAAATGCATTGAAAATTAATGCCTTCTGTAGGGTTGCTGATTGATAAAGTCGATGATAATGACTGAATATTCATTAACAGTTAGTCAGGTCTTTGCATGGAGAAAATTGCTCCGTGGCATGGCTTTGTGTACACAAGCTGTTGCCGATGCTGTAGTGTATTACATGCATCTGACTTCAGTTTACATCTGTTTGATGAAGAGTAATGGGAAAATGTGAAATATCAGATTATTTGATTTAATTAAGGAAATAAGCAACCAGTGCTGTTTTAGTATTATAGATATAGTTTTTGTTAATATTTTGAATTGATTTTATTTTTATATTTTCTGTTTTCATTTTCATTTTATTGTTTTTTTTATAATTTTTAATTCGTTTTTTTTTATGTCTTTATAGTATTATTAACTTTTAATTTTTTTGTTTTAGTTTTATTAGTTCTGTAATAAGTTATTTATATTAATTATATTATATTTGTTAAATTCATAATCATATCATTATTATTTTAAATATATTAGTCTTTCACTTAATATTTATTTTGTTTCATGTAATTTAATTTTTTTTTAGGTTTTAGTTTTAATGAACAATAATAACCCTGTAATTGCAGTTGTAATTAATTAACAGATTAATTATTGAAATAGTCGTGAGTTGCTACCTTGAAGTTTTGGTCGCTGAAAAAATGAATAAAAATATAATTATAGTTTGCATAAAAAATTAAATCTGTTTTTAGGACCATTTTTGTATTGCAACATTATTTGAGAATTAAATGCATTTTAATTTTTAATATTGAAAAGCAAAAAATGATATATATTGGTTTTAATTTTATTAAAAAGTATCATGGTAGCCTTTTATTTATGCTTTTTTATTTCTAATAAAAATAATTGTAGATTATTTGTTTTGCTTTATAATTGTCCAGAAAAAAATGTCACAGTACAAAAAGGCTTCATATTCTTTATTTTATTTTATTATTTTATTTGCTGTTTTAATGGGTGATTTGAACATGAATTGAATATTCACATACACCATGTTTTGTGTTTTTATTATTCTAGTTATTTATTATATTACTCTAGTTATTTAGCCTGTGTGCATTTATTTGAAATATAAATCTTTTGTTGCATTAGAAATATCTTTACTGTCACTTTTGATCAATTTAATGCGTCCTTGACAAATAAAAGTATTGATTTCTTTAAAAAAAGGAAAATCTTACTTTAAAACGGTAGTTTAACCTTTGCAGAATCTGTAAAATGTTAGTAAAAATAATAATAATAAAATAAACAAATACAAGAGGAATCATAAAAAATCATATTTTTAATTTAATACCGCTCTAAGTTACTTTACATAACGTTTTTATATAATAGAATAACATTTCTAATATTTTATAGCTTGTGTAATTATTAAGGCTGATTAAGGTTAATGATGTTAGAATTTAATGCTAATAATCTAATTCATTAGATATGTTCAGCATGATAAAACAGGTTTGTTTGTGATGGATGGATGTTAACTTTCTCTCTTAACTACTGCTGTAAACTAGTTAACTAATGACTAATGATTGGATTTGGTGAATTAAGCTCTGCTGAACTCGTTTATTACTCGTGTCTCTTATTTCGTTTCTTTTCCAGCCATCATAATTCATTTCATTCTCTCCGTACAGACCAATAATCAGATCGATAGCGAGGATGAAAATGACACGTCTGTCTCTCGCTCTGCTTTTCTAATAGTTGTGTTTGTTTGCAGCTGTCAGTATTTACATTCATTGAGCTCCTGTCAGCAGAATTAATACCTAATAAAAGATACGGAGCGCACGGATGGACGGACGATTGACGTTTTCTATTTCATACAGACTTGTTAACTTTGTCTTTAGTGTTTGTGTGTGAGACAGAGCTGGAATAATTGTGTGTTCAGATCTACGGTCGCTCTGTATAATACTTAATAGAGCTGAGACCATGCTATTAAACCTGCTGGAGCTGAACGAATGTGAGAAGAGTTTCAACCACACAGACGAAGAGAAAACAGTCGTTTCACTCGTCTCCGAGTTCTTTGATGACAGATTTTATTATTTGATTTGTTTAATTTCATCATTTACGCTCCCTCACGTCATTCAGAGCTGTACAGTTAAACTCAGTGGGGTCCGATGTTATTTATTGTGCTGCGCGGAAGAAAGAACGTCATACATAAGCTTGAGGAAATTATGATTATTTTGGGATAAATTATTTTTGAGCTCTATGACAGCATTTGTGGCATGATGTTGATTGCCATTAAATAAAAATAGTTTGTCAGAACAAACTTTGATTTTAACATGAGAACATAAAAAGTTGAAAGATTTTACAGTCATGCATTGTATAGTCTAAACAGATCAGTGGTATTTTATTATTATTTATATAATATTACAGTATTTAAAAAATGACCTTGTATTTTTATATGTTCAGTTTGTTTTAATGTTATTTTTTGTGCTTTTGTCATTATTATAATTTTTTCCTATGTATTTTTTCTATTTTAATTTAAGTATTTTTTATTATTTCAGCTTATTTATTTATTTAGTTATTCAATAAACATTTATTTCAATAAATGTATTTATTTTCATTTAATAATTTCATATTCATTTAATCATTAGTTTCATCTAAAATTAATAATAATATAATTTATTTTTGTTTTATTTCAGTTGCTGAAAATGTTTTTAGTAATTTTAGTACTAAACTTATTTCAGTTAGTTGCCAGGGCAACATTTCAATTTTTATTTTTATTTTTTTTATATATTTATGTTATTTAAAATACTGAGAATTTTTTATTTTTTTTAAATCAATAACAGCACTGCAGTGTTATTTTAATATCATCGAGATACTATTATAGTTTTTTATTAATATTTTGAATTAATTTTTATTTTTGTAGTAATTAGTAATTTTGTTGTGTGGCATTGTATGTGTATTTGTTTTTTGTTGGTTTTAAATATGTATATTTTCATTAATTTTTATTTCAGTTTTTGTTGTAGTTATTTTAGTACATGAAGTCAAACTAAATGAAAATGAGAAATGTTTATCTGACAATAACATAATTTATTTTACTTCACTTAACTTTTATTTTATGTAACAAAAATGTTTTTTAGCATGTTTATAGCTTGCTTTAGTAGTTAATTTAGCAGACAAATAGACAGACAGATTGTTTGAAGTCAAGTTTAAATACAGTGTGAGTATGGTTATTAGTAACACACAGAGTCTCACAGTTTAATCTGAAACTCTAATGATGGTGTGTTTCTCTGTTTTCTCTCAGGAGCCTCCTGCAGCAGGATTATGGTTTCCTCACAGATATTAACGTCTGGCATCCGTTCGTGACGATCGGTGTTTATTCCTCCACGCTCTCCGCTGCCATGAGTAACCTGATCGGAGCGTCCCGCATCCTCTACGCTCTGGCCCGAGACAATCTGTTAGGTGAGTCCTCAGAAACGCTCACAAAGGCTCAGAACGTATTGCATATGTCTCACATGTGTATACACTGCCCGTCCAAAAAAAAAGTCACCACCTGGTTTTAACTAAGCAAATAGGTAAGATCCTCCCATTAGAAAATTACTGCATGTTATGTCCCCAAAGACTGAGGTCAGCTGACTAGCTGAATATACTGAATGACCAGGTTACTCCATCAATGGATTGTTTCTTCCCTGATGGCATGGGCATATTCCAAGATGATAATGCCAGGATTCATCAGGCTCAAATTGTGAAAGAGTGGTTCAGGGAGCATGAGACATCATTTTCACACATGGATCGGCCACCACAGAGTCCAGAGTCAGACCTTAACCCCATTGAGAAGCTTTGAGATGTGCTGGAGAAGACGTTGTGTCCGACTCTCCCATCATCAATACAAGAGCTTGGCGAAAAATTAATGCAACTCTGGACGGGAATAAATGTTGTGACATTGCAGAAGCTTATTGAAATGATGCCACGGCGAATGCGTGCCGTAATCAAAGCTAAAGGCGGTCCAACGAAATATTAGAGTGACTTTTTTTTGGACGGGCAGTGTGTATATATATATATATAGAGATAGATAGATAGATATATATATGAAACAGAAACTAATTTAGAATTTAATAATTAATAAATATATGTAACATTTTTATATATTTGTTAAATTATAAATTAAATTCTGTATTCATTATTATTATTATTATTATTATTTTTACAAACTTCAAATTTTAAATAAATTATTTAATTATTAATAATAATTAAATACCTTCATAAACAATTAAATTTTTTATAATAGTTTTATTAAATTATACTCTTATTTTTATTATTATTATTATTATTATTATTATTAAAATAATAAATAATATAACTAATAAAATTATTAAATAAATAATTTAAAAAAAATTAAATATGTGATATGTCAGTATTTTTGTCACCTTTAATTTATGCTGATTTCAATAATAATAGTTTATAAAATCCCTTTTGTATTTGTCCTGAAAAAATATTCACATTGCAAAAAACAAAACAAAAAACACAATAATAAGAACAACAATAATTATTGATTTTAAACATGAATTTAACATTCAGATTTAAATTTTTTATGTAAGCTTGTAAACTCTTAGTGGTTTAGTACTTTTAATGTGTGTGTGTGTGTGTGTGTGTGTGTGTGTGTGTGTGTGTGTGTGTGTGTGTGTGTGTGTGTGTGTGTGTGTGTGAGTGTGTGTGCGTGAGAGTGTGTGAGTGTGTGTGTGAGTGAGTGTGCGAGAGTGAGTGTGCGAGAGTGAGTGTGCGAGAGTGTGTGAGTGTGAGTGTGAGTGAGTGTGTGTGTGCGAGTGTGCTTGTGAGAGTGAGTGTGTGCGAGAGTGAGTGTGTGCGAGAGTGAGTGTGCGAGAGTGTGTGCGTGCGAGTGCGCGTGAGTGCGCGTGTGTGTGAGTGTGTGTGTTTGTGGTCTGATGGATGATTGTTCTCAGGATGAATCTGTGGATGTGCGAGTGATTGATTCTCCTGCCGTCTTCGGTTTCTTCACCTTCAGCTGTTGATCTGCTGATAGTCGTTGTTTGATGTGGAAATATGAGTTCAGATCATATGTGATCAGTGTGGCGTCTCTCTCTGTCTCTCAGGACGCTTTCTGTCTCCAGCCAAACACACGTCTGCCAGCGGGAACCCCTGGGTGTCTGTGCTGATCTCCTGGATCTTTGTGCAGGTGAGTTCAGGAGGGATTTTCAATCAGCTCACGTCTATGAATATGGATATTTTTAGTCTTTGTGTGCTGAGTTTTAGTTCTAAATGTGCCCCTCCCACATGTTTAATTGCCACACCCACTTCTTGTATGCCCCACCCATATCCAACATGCCCCTCCCACACTGAGATCCAAATGTTAAACATCCCCGCCCACATTCTGAATCTCTTTTGCTGTGTTTTAATGGTTCTTCTGAAGGCAGTTCTTTAATTATGCTTTTTCCTCAATGAGGAGTTTTCAGACTGGGATGCAAGCAGGTTCATGGCATAGTCTAGAGAAAACAGTATCAGAATAAATAAAAAATAGAAATAAGATTCAAATAAATAAAAATTCCATTAAAAGAAAAAATAAACATTGAAAAATTAGGTTAAAATACATTTTAAAAAGTGGATTACAATAAAAAAAAAAATTACAATAAATGTATAAAAATGAGATTAAAATAATAAAAACTAGATCTAAATAAACAAATAATAGAAAAGATTATATAATTATATAATTAGATTAAATAATGAGAAATTAGCTTAAAATATATACAATTAAAAAGATCAAAATGAGATCAAAATAAATAATAGAAAAAAGATTAAAATAAAAATTAAATTAAATGATGAGAAATTAGATTAATATAAATATATACATTTAAATGATAAAATTGAGGTCAAAATAAATAATAGAAATAAGATTAAAATAAACAAAAAATTGATTAAATAAAGATAAATTAGATTAACAATATAAATAAATGAAAAAATGACTTTTATATTAATAAAAGTTTTTAAATAAGAAAATTAAATGACTATTTATTATAAATTAAATGAAATTATTTGAACAAAAAATATTAATAATAATAAATATAAAAATAAATGTAATGTACATTTAAGTTATTTAAAATAAATGCACAATACATACTACAATACTAGTGAGTAGGGGGAAAAAACTTAAAATATTTAGCAAATAATGTTTTACATCAGAATACTATTTTCTCAGATGAGGATAATAATATTTGAGGATCTTTGGCTTCCAGTAGATTGAAACTCCTGCTCTACATTACAGTGTGAAAGCTGCCATATGCTCCTCATTTCTCCGTTAAATTAGCATATTCATAATCTTATTAGCATGTTCATACCCTGTTATGGCAAAGTTTGTAATTTTCTCACATTTCCTTTTCATCAAACAGAAACTCATCCTATTTGTTGTGTGCCGGTGCACTTTCCTACCTTCCATTTAGTGAGATCATCTCTCTCTCTCTCAATTCTCTCTCTCTCATTCTCTCTCTCTCTCTCTCTCTCTGTCAGGTAGTTGTAGTGTGATGTGTCTCTCTCTCTCTCTCTCTCTCTCTCTCTCTCTCTCTCTGTCTCTCTTTCTCTCTCTCTCTCTCTCTCTCTCTGTGTCTCTCTCTCTCTGTCTCTCTCTCTCTCTCTCTCTCTCTCTCTCTCTCTCTCTCTCTCTCTCTCTCTGTCTGTGTCTCTCTCTCTCTCTCTCTCTCTCTCTCTCTCTCTCTCTCTCTCTCTCTCTCTCTCTCTCTCGTCGTTAGTCTCTGATTGGTTTAAAGGTTCTTTGACTCCCAGAATACTTTGTGATTATTAGGGAGCTGCAGCCATTAGACATGAAGAGCAAGATGACACGACCTGGAACAGAAACACACACACACACACTCGTGACCTGTGCTCGTGCGCTGATGCGTTGTCACACTGTCTGATCTGCACTATTAAACTTGTGATAACCTCCATTAGTGTTTCACACACACAGAAGAGAGCAGCATCTCTCGTATCCGTCTCATTCTGACACACTTTTGACTCAGAAAATGCTAGTAAAGTTCACAAATAATTACAAGGAAACAGCAAGGAACTACTGACCTGTTTTATCTCACAATTATGAGGGGGGGGGGATTAAATCTTAATAAAAATATACTTTAAAAAAATATAAATTCAAAATATTACTAAAAATTTACTTTGACTACCTGCATTAATTATATACTATTTTATTATATTATTTATGAACATTTAGTATTTGTATATAACAATACATTTATAATGTTTTATTTTTATATTTTCAGTTTTCATTGTTTTCATTTTAGTTTTTGTTACCATATCTTTTTTGCATAATATGAAAATATTAATATTATTTAATCTCATTCCCATCCTCCCTCCATTGCCATTTCAATTTTATTAATTAATAAAAAAAAATAATTAAGTAAATTAAAAAAAAAAGTTATTGTAAGTTGTGTTTTTGGAGTGCTCTTGTTGTATTTCATATTTTATGCAAGAAAGATAAAAAGATAAAAGCACATGACAAAATTACTAAAACTTGAACTAAATATTGAAATGAAAACTAAAAATATGAATTTTGAGATATATACGTGCAATTATGATTTTTAAAAGTCAGAATTGTGAGATGAAAAAGTCACAATTATCTTCTTCTTATATTATATATATATACATTTTATTGTTATATTAAATATATATATATGTATATACTGTACGTATATATATGTTATAAAAATTTTAAAAACACATTTTTTTAATAGTATTTTTGTTTTTTTTTAGTGTAATGTGATTTGCACCACTCTCTTTTTTGTCTAAGTTCCTAAAGAGCATTGTGTGCTGAAGGAACAGGTTAAACTCCCATGATGCACTGGGACTGGCGCTCATGAGCGGATGGTGACTCAGCAGATTAAAGCGGTGGAAGTTTTCCAGAAACACGCGCCGCTTTCAGAAAGCTTTTTCCTGAGAGATGTGTGTGTGTGTGTGTGTGTGCTGCGTCTGACCCAGAGTCTGGACGCCTCATAAACACAATTTATCCTCAACTCTTACAGCAGCCGCGTGTGTTATTAATGAGCGTCTTCAGAGAAGAGCACTCAATATGAGGCATAATGATCAGCCAATATCTTAATAACCCTCGCTCTAAATTACAGCCACACACACACACGCTCGTTAGACACCGCGTGTGTTTTAATGAGAGAGGAATCAAATCTGGTGAAACAAAGGCTCTGTTCCAAACCCTAAACCCTCAAAAGAGCATTACAAGTGTCCTTCAAATCCCACAATGCACTGCAGCATTCAATCAGTACTGAACAGTATTGATGCAAATAGGTGGAACTAATAAATAATGCACTATTTTATACAACATTTGTGTGTGATGTATTTTTATGGTTGTTAGAGCATCCCATCATTACCTTGGCTACAGACAGCTTTGATAGTACTTATTTATTTTTATCAATTAATATGTTTATTTGAATGTTTCTTATTTTTCAGTTGTCTTTAGAATTTTAGTTTATTTTAGTAATTTGCTATTGTCATTTTTCTTTACAATATTTTATAGCATCAAATTTGGAAGACAACTAGAAAATCTCCAAAAAACACAATTTACATTTACTTTAACTGCCTTTATTATTTCTATATTATTGTAGTATTTATTAATATTTAGAATTTATATCTAAAATAAATAAAATAAACAACATATAATAATATTTTCAGTTTTCTTTGTAATATTAGTTTTGGTAATTTTGTGTGATTTTTGTCATTTTTCTTTATATATGTATTTGAATATATATTATTTATACATAATCTATTTTTATCTATTTTTATTTTATATATAAATAAATATATTTATTTGAATTCATAATTTAATTTTCTTTGTAATTTTAGTTTAACTGCCTGTATTATTTATATACTATTATAGTATTTATTAATGTTTTAAATGTATATTTATAACTGAATATACTTATATGAATTGATAGTATTTTATTTTTTAATTTATGTTTTAGTAATTTTGTTATGTGCATTTCTCAGTTTTTACTTCATCTTTCTTGTATAAATTATGAAGGATATCAAGAATAATTAATATTTATAAATAAATATATTTAGTTGAATGTACATTTTATTTTTATATTTTCAGTTTTCATTTTTCTTTACCATATCTATATCGCATAAAAAAATAATTAAAAAAAACACAATTTACGTTAACTTTAACGGCCTCTGTTATTTATATACTATTATAGTATTTAATAATAGTTTGAATTTATATTTTAAAATAAATATATTTATTTGAATTTATAATATTTTTTTTTCAGTTTTCTTTTTCATTTTAGGTTGTTTTTGTAATTTTATGTGCATTTGTCATTTTTCTTTATTGCATAAAATTAAAAAAAAAAAAACACACAATTTGCATTTACTTTAATTTTCTTCCCTCCACCTCTTGTCATTTTTATTAGGTTTTTAAAAAAATATTTCTAGCTTTATTTTTGGTCATTTTAGTGCTTCAACTTAAATTTAATTTGTTAAAAGTCTGTTTGGTTTTTAATTTAATTTAATTTAATTTAATTTAATTTAATTTAATTTAATTTAATTTAATTTAATTTAATTTAATTTAATTTAATTTTTAATTTAATTTAATTTAATTTAATTTAATTTTTAATTTAATTTAATTTAATTTAATTTAATTTTTAATTTAATTTAATTTATTTTTATTTTATTTAATTTAATTTATTTTTTTATTTTATTTTATTTTATTTTATTTTATTAATTTAATTTAATTTCTAGTAGTCGTGTTAAGGCTCTCACTAGGATTTGTGACGGCTGCAGTGAAGTGAAGGTGACTCTGATCCGGATCTTCTTCTCTTTCTCTCCTCAGCTGGTGTTGTTCTCCGGGAAGCTGAACACGATCGCGAGTATCGTCACTATATTCTTCCTGCTGGTGTACGCCGCTGTGGATCTGGCCTGTCTGGCGCTGGAGTGGGCATCCGCTCCCAACTTCAGGTGACGCGTCCACATCTCTCTTATATTCATCAAGTCCTGATCTGCTTTCTGTGCGTCTTCATCTATATTGACTGAAGGTCAGAGGACAAGGTCAAACGTTCTTGCTGTTCTCCACGGCTGATTGGCTGAGAGTGCGGTGGAGGCGGGGCTTGTCAGTTGTTTGTTTG
This sequence comes from Schizothorax lantsangensis, assembly GCA_027422415.1. Taxonomy (NCBI): domain Eukaryota; kingdom Metazoa; phylum Chordata; class Actinopteri; order Cypriniformes; family Cyprinidae; genus Schizothorax; species Schizothorax lantsangensis. Next base: position 1,835,020 of record CM049857.1, on the reverse strand, counting down.
TTGTGTCTGCAGAGGCGCGTTAGATTAAAAGCCATTTAGTGTTCACATCCCCAGAGACACGCCGTGATTAGCATAGTTAATTTAGCCGAACCACTCTAGAGTTTACATGGGAGAGCGCTGTGTGTGTGTGTGTGTGTGTGTGTTTGGATCAGAGGAAGAGAATTGTGCTGCCTGCAGTCACAGGAAAATCAGGCAAAAGAGAGCCGTGTGTTTTTTCTTTTGTGTTTTCCTCTTGTGGCTTCAGTTTGGTTTAGTGTGTGTGTAACTCTCTCTCTCTGTGTGTGTGTGTGTGTGTGTGTGTGTGTGTTTACTTCACTTCACTCTTCTTTGAGTGCAAAATTGTCCTCATAGGTTCCCAAAATCTGATCAAACTTTCCTTTGTTGACGTCCTTCGAAGTTAAAAATATTTCATAAATAAAGTAAATCGTTTTTTTAAAGGTGTCTTTTAGGGGTTAGGACTGACTTAGTATAGGTCCCCATGAAAATCATTTTATTTTCCCAAATTCAGTTTTATTTTTTTATCTGTTTAAATTTTTCTGGATTGTGTTTTAATGGTTGGATTAAATTGTAGTAATCAAAAACACGTTTAATTAATTAATATCATGAAACCTGTGCAATTTAATGACAATTTGTTAAAAGATTAAAAAAAAATTACGTTTTAGAATTACAAATTACATTAAAAAAAAAAAATTTTTTTTAAACCAAATTCAGGTTTATTTCATATAATTTTTTCTGAATTCTGTTTTAATAGTTAAATTAAATTGTATTAATCAAAAAGTGTGTTTTAGACAAAAAATGTCTAATTAATTGAAATCATGAAACTTATACAATTTAATAACAATGTATTGAAAGAACAACAAATATGACATTTTTAGGCCCTATGAATTCAGTTTTATTTTATTTTATTTTACTTTATTATTTTATTTTTAGTTTAAATTTTTCTGGGTCCTGGATTTCTTGATTTATATATTTTTTTGTTTTCCAATAACAGAAATTACTTTTTTAAGGTTGTATGAAATCAGTTTATTTTCCCCCAAATTCTGTTTTCCATTTCAGTTTGTCTGGATTATGTTTTAATAAAAATCTTAACAAAATAAATAAATACATTTTATAAATAAATTATACATTTTATGAATACATTTTATTTTTTTACCAAATTCAATTTGATTTTATTTGACCAAATTTTATGGATTCCATTTTAATGAACAAATTTAATTTTAGTAATCAAAAATCTGTCTAATGAATTAAAATGATGAAATGTACATTTATATGGTTAAACAACAGTTGTTGTTTTTTTAAATTCCAGAAATGATATTTTTAGGGCCCTTTTTTTGTGGATAAAAAATTGTGTAATTTTATTATAAGTATGAAAGTATGACTGTGTGTCAGTAACTACTGCTTCTCATAGAAGCATCTCTGACGAACTCGTTTGTGCTCATTTAGATGAGCTGCTTCTGTATTAACTGACCTGTAGGATATTATATGAATACGGTCAAGAATGCATTTATTGATGCATCATACAATACTGTGAGAAAATGAATCTCGTCCACATCTGGTTTTGTGAAGGTCTAGTCCAGTGCCAAACCTGCGTTTGTGTGTCTGGATTTCATCTGACGTGATCCAGACGTCCAGATCTGTTAAGAATATCAGTTGTTTGATGATAAAATGATCCTGCTGTGGTTCTAATCCATGTTTAACACAAACACACGGTGATATTGAAACATGGCGGTGGTTTGTTGGAGGATGAAGGCTGATCTTTGGCTCCAGCGGTTTGGAGTCGGCTGGATTTCAGATGATGTGGTTTGAGTTTTGGCCGTGTTCCTGTCTAAGCAGACGCAGAGGACTCTCAGTCCAAGAGATTCATGTGTCCAGAATTAATGAGATGAAACTTTGGAGAAAAAATGAGAGCGAACGAAAGAAAACAAACTGACAGATGCTCATCAATCAAAATTAAGAGAGAAGAATATGAGGAGAAGTGAGAGAAAACAGCAGCTTTTCATATGATGTTTTAAGACTTGTTTATGAAACAGTAGTGTGTTTTCAGTCGTTTGACAATCAGCATAAAGTCTGGTCCACATTACAGATAAACTAAATAATAAATTAAGTAGCAAACTGACTAAAACACTTTGTTTTATGTTCTGTTTAGGGTGAGGAAATATTAAATTGCTGATGCCACATGTAAGATTTGGGCAAAACTCAATAATAAGCCAAAATTATTAAATGCAATTAATTAATTTCACTCAAATATTACTGAAAGTTTATTGCACTTAATAGAAAAGTTATGTGATCTCAACTAAATGTTTTATTTTTAATGCATTTTTGTACAGGCTTAATAAGCAACATATTTAAGTTAATTTGATCTTTCTAATTACTAAATTCAAGTAATTCAAGACTGATCCATTCCTAGGGTTTAAGAATCAATATTGCTTCATAAAAATGAGAATCGATTAAAATCGAGAAATCTGTCCTTTTTTTACCCAGCACTAGTTATTATGGATTATGAACTCAATGTATTTTAGTTAAAAACGTCTTAATGCTGGATTTGTTTCATATTTTGTCTTCTGAAGATGTTAACTGATGGACTGGAGTGCTGTGGATTATTGTGATGTTTTTATCAGACTCTCATTCTGACGGCACCCATTCACTGCAGAGCATCCATTGCTGAGACACTGATGCAGAGACACATTTCTACAAACCTGATGAAGAAACAAACTCATCCTGATCTCAGATGAACATTTGTACACCTTTGTGTTTTTTGACTTTCTCATTAAAACGCACTGCAAGCTCTCAGATAGGCAGCCTGACGGATGCGGTGCTTTCGCCTGGAAAAGTTAGTCAATTTGATGAGTTTCATGTGTGACGCTGATGGTCTGTTATGTTATAGCTTCATGTCAGAAAACGAGCTGCTTGTCACGCTGTTAATTGGTTGATTGAAATAAGGAAAGCAATTAAACTGATTAATGGCCCCTTCAACTGATTCTACTGTCCTCTAATCAGATGCTGATTGAAACGCCAGAGTTTCTACACCTCCCTGTGTGGTTGTGTTTGTGTATGTGTGTGTGTGTGTGTGTGTGTGTGAGAGAGAGAGAGAGAGTGTGTGTGTGTGTGTGAGAGAGTGTGTGTGTGTCGCACGGTCATTTTGGCAACGGGAAGTTTTCTTTTTGCTGACACGAGCAGGGTGACATCACTTGGATGAGAGCAGATCTGCTGGCTTTTAACATAATTGCTGCTGCTGCTCCGAGTGGCGCTGGAGGAGAGGAGGAGGAGGAGGAGGAAGAAAGATGGAAGTGAAAGAGAAGAAAGACACGAACAGCCTGGAACAGACGCCAGTGAAACGGCAGATAAATGAAAAGAAAAGAGGAAATGAAAGGGGGAGTGTGAAAGAGACTGAGGGGGAAAAATGGAATGAGATTCTGAATGTGGAAAACAGACGTGTGTGTGTGTGTCTGTCTGTCTGTGTGTGTGAGAGAGAGAGTGTGTGAGTGAGTGTGTGTGTGTGTGAGGGAGAGTTTGTGTGTGTGAGGGAGAGTGTGTGTGTGTGTGTGTGTGTGTGTGTGTGTCTGTCTGTGTGTGAGAAAGAGTGTGTGTGTGTGTGTGAGAGAGAGAGAGAGAGAGTGTGTGTGTGAGAGAGAGAGTGTGTGTGAGAGAGAGTGAGTGTGTGTGTGTGAGAGAGAGAGAGAGAGTGTGTGTGAGTGTTTTTGTGACATATGAGGACACAAATTTGTATAATGACATGGGTATGACAAGAAGAAGGTGACTTATGAGGACATTGCCCCATGTCCCCATATTTCAAAAGGCTTATAAATCATACAGAATGAGTTTTTTTGAGAAAGTAAAAATGCCTGTAGTTTCCTGTAAGGGGTAGGTTTAGGTGTAGGGTTGGTGTAGGACGATAGAAAATACAGTTAGTACAGTATAACAACCATTACACCTATGGAGAGTCCCTACAATTCACAAAAACAAACGTGTGTGTGTGAGTGAGTGTGTGTGTGTTTCTGGGTGAATCGTGTGAAATCTGTCAAGAATGCATCAAATTCAAAAGAAAGGAATAAGAAAATGTATTTTGCATGAAGAAAATTAAGCCATTTAGAGCCATTAAGTATTTCTGTAACGTGACATTATTTTCAGGACAATTAATCACATTCTCTACAAATTCTCATGGCTGTAAAAAAATTAAAATTAATACAGCGAATTGAAACTGTAAAGTATTTAATGTAAGATAAAATAGATGTTTTAAAATGGAAGAACATATAAAGATGCTGTCTATTTAAAATGCCATATTAAAATGAATACTTCATACTTCAAAAGTGAATACTATTAATTTTTACACTTAAGCATTAATTTTGCCACTTCATATACTTAAGTATTCATTTTAACACTTTCATTCAGTTTAATACTTAATTTAATCTACTTTAAATTAACTGTTTAAATGAATAGTTAGTACTTAAGTATTAATTTTAGCATGCAAGTATTAATTTTAACACATAATTTCACAACTTAATTTAATATTCTTAAAATTAAGTGTTAACAATATGTTAAAGTGAATACTTATACTTGAGCATTAATTAAAAAATTTAAGTATTCATTTCACCACTTAATTTTAAATGTAATACTTAATATACTTAAAATTAAATCTAAAAAAATAAGTGGTAAAATGAATACTTAAGGTGTGAAATAATATTTTAAAATTACGTTTTAACACTTAATTTTAATCCTTAATATACTTAAAATTAAATGTAAAAATTAAAAGTTAAAATGTTAAAATTGTTAAATAAAATAAAATTAAAATGTTAAAATATATACTTAATACTTAAGTATTGATTTTAAAATTAAATTTTAACACTTAATTTTAATACTTAATATACAAAAAATAAAATATAAAAATTAAGTGTTAAAATTAATATTTACGTATTTATTTTAACTCTTTATTAATTATTTTAACACTTAATTTAGCCACATAGGCCTGGTTTCACAGACAGGGTTTAGACTAAGCCAGGATTAGGTCGTAGTTCAATTAGGACATTTAAGTAATTTTTATAAACGTGCCTTAGAAAAAAACATTACTGGTGTGCATCTTGAGATCAAATAAAGGCACTGATATATTTTAAGATCAGTCAGAGCAAGTTTCTTTTAGTTGAAACAGCTCAGATTTAGATTTTAGTCTGGGATTAGATTTAAGCCTTGTCTGTGAAACCGGGGTTAATATGCTTAAAATTAAAATGAATGCTTAATACTTAAGTATTGCTTTTTATTTTAGCACTTAATTTTAATACTTAATAAATGTAAAAATTAAGTGTTAAAATTAATATTTAAGTATTTCTTTTTTATCACTTAAGTAATTATTTTAACACTTACCCCCGGTTTCACAGACGAGGCTTAAGCCTAGTCCTAGACTAAAATCTAAATCTGAGCTGTTTCAACATGACATTTCAGTTTTATGCTAATTGATTACACAAAGCCGTTTGCACCGCGCTCTTCCGTCACTTAATATTATATTTTCATGCGTCAGTCAATTAAATTACTTGGCACATGAGACCATGGTGCTGGATGAGGAGATTCCCCCTTTCATGTAAAGTGCTTTGAGTACCCAGAAAAGCACTATATAAATGTAACAAATTATTATTAATTATTATTATTATGATTCACATTCACAAAATGCATGTGCCCTGTGTTTATCAGTATCCTTATTTTCATTGGGTAAAAATAAAAATTAAATAAAGTAAAAATTAATTCCCCAAGGTTTCTATCGATATCGCGATATATTGATATCGTGAATTCTTTTGGCCACAATAACCGTGAAAAATCTAATATCGTGACAGCCTTAGGTGGAAATTGTCCAGTATTTAAATGGAGCACATGTGTTTTTAGTGATT
>CM049857.1:1784147-1824147 GCA_027422415.1 Schizothorax lantsangensis | reverse complement strand
ATGGTTTATATTATTACCCATGTGATAATGCCTGTTTTCAGTAATTTAGTAATAAAAAATGTAATGCAATTTTTTTAAATGTATTTTTATTTTATTTAGTGAATTAATCAGAAATATTATTTTATTTAAAAATAAAAATATATAATGCAAACTATTTTTTTATTTAGTGAATTATTCACAAGTATTATTTTAGCTAAAAATAAAAAATAATGCAAAATGTATTTTTATATTTTTATTTTATTTAGTGAATTAATCACAAATATTTTATTTAAAAATATAATGCAAAATGTTTTATATTTTTATTTCATTTTAATTAAATATTATTTTCTTAATTTGTCTTGTTGTCCAGTTAAAATATATATTTTTTTACTTTATAAAATGTTATAACATAACAAGACTTGTTTTTAGAGAATATATCTGGAATTTATATTTTAATTATTATACAGTTATTTATTTTAATGTTTTCTATTCTTATTTGTTTGTTTATTGGGTTTATATTTTATCTTATTATTTATTTATTTTATGTTTTCTATTCTTGTTTGTTTGTTTATTGGTTTATTTATTGTTTTTATTTATATTTTATCTATTATATATTTGTTTATTTATGTTTGATTACATTTACTTTGTATTTTTATTTTTATAATGTATTATGTATATGTATTTTCACTCATTTTTATATATTTTATTAATTTACTTCTTTATATTTATTTCTATTTATATGCTTTATTTATTTTAAAGTATTTCAGTTTGTATTTATTTAAAAAAAATATTTTTTATATATTTTATTTATATTTGTTTATATTTATTTTTTTAAAGTTTTTTCGTTTGTGTATTTATTTAATTTTTATTTATTTCTATTTAATTATATATATTTTTTGTATTTATTTTTATATATTTTATTTAATTTTTTTATTTCTATTTATTTGTTTTATTTATTTGAATGTATTTTGTTTTGTATATTTATTTAATATATATTTATATATTTTATTTACTTTTTATTTATATTTATTTGTTTTATTTATTTTAAAGTATTTTATTTTGCATATTTATTTAATTTAATTTATTTTTTATGTATTTATATATTTTTTATTTACTTATATTTATTTATGTTCACAGGCGGTATGCGACCCAATACTCTGGTTTTGGGTTTCTATGATGACATCCCGCCTCAGGACCAGCTGCAGGACTCCTCTTTATCGATGTCCAAATTCTCTGACAACTCGTCTCAAACCAACGACCCTGAAGGCCAAAACGACTCGCCCTTCCATTTCCCGCCAGTGCGAGGGGGCGTGTCTGTGGGCTGGGACGGAGTCTGTGGCGGGAAGTCTCTGGGGCCTCAGGAGTATGTATGCGTCATCGCAGACGCGGTGAAGATGCTGAAGAACGTAGCGTTGGCGCGATATTTCAGTCAGTTCGATCGTACGCAGGCGCTCCAAGGGTCCGTTTTCGTCGATGTGTGGCCGGTGAATCTCTTGCGTCCAGACAGCGCCGCGTATGTCGACACTTGCTCGCTGTTTTTGCTTCAGCTCGCGTGTATTTTGAACATGACGAGGGCGTGGCAGAAAGCTAAGCTCCGCCTCTTTTTATGCGTGGAGGAGGGGAGGAGCCTTAAAGGGACGGAACAGAAACTCAAACATCTTTTGAAAGATCTGCGAATGAAGGCGGAAATCTCCACAGTTCCCTGGGATTCGCAAGTCGCGCTTCACTGGCAACGGCAGACGCGATCTGAAATAATCGAAGAGATGGAAAGCGAAGAGGGCGGATTCGAAGCCGATAAAGTGTTCGCGAACAGTTTCCCTAGCAACACCTCGCGAGTTTCGGACGAATATTTACAAGCGGTTAACAAACTCATCCTGGACCAGACGATCTGCCCACCTGCCATCCGTTTCCTGTATTTGCCCCGCCCCCCCGCCGACACCAGCCGTTACCATGACTACCTGAATCAGCTAGAGCTGCTCACGCGTAACCTGGGTCCGACCCTCCTGATCCACGGGGTCACGCCGGTCATCACCACTGACCTTTGACCTTTCCTCATCACGTGTACGTTAAATTTCGAAAAGAGGAATTTAAACGAAAAAAAAGATACGAAACGCGTTTGGTTTATTGTTTTTCACTTTTTCTGAGCACTTCACATGTTTACTTCGGAAGAGAGAGAGAAGATTGACACAAAGATGAAACGTTCACCCGTTCCACTCATTCCATTCCGGTTCTTCCGTCTCTCCTTGTTCTTTTCTTTTCTCGGATTGTAACAATGTAACAAATGGAATTCCTGGAATTCCAGAATGTTGCCACTCGGCATTCCGGTGCTATGCCTGAATATTTTTCCCGACTGATTTTTTACGATGTTTTTAGCCACTCCAGAAGTATTTTGCATTTCCACAGCAAAAGAACAAAGATTTGTGAGTGTGTTTGTTTACTTGATGCAATAATAATATTGTTTTTTTACGGCTGAGATGGATCTCTTGCCTTCAGCGGTACTACTGAGGTTTACAGTTTTATTCACACCAAACCAAAGTGCTTTGTGTGTGTGTGTGTGTGTGTGTCACACGTGCCTTTTTTGTTACAAAACTGAACAAAAAACACACACACACACACACACACGTGACTAACAAACAGTACGACAGTATACCTCCAAACGCGTTTATGAAATCACACTCCATTCTGTTTGTATCGTTTTTAATATGCAATCATTTTAAGCACTGCAAAATTTAAGTATATAAAAAAAATGAAATTGTTTAATAATTGAATAAAAATAAATAATGTTTGCTTACTGACTGTTGTTGTTTTTTTGGATTGAATGTAGTTCTATTAATTTATCAAATATTTATTGCAATAATTAAACTTTTTTTTTTTTACTCAGTTTTACTATTTTACTATTTTTCACTATTCACACTTTTGATTCTCATTGCTGTAATAAAATATTTGTATTGCAGATGTTTTGCTGTAAAAATATGCTACAATACAACATTTTTTTTCTTCATCACAAACTGAAGGTAGTATAACAAATGCCACTTATGTATGAATATATCACTATATTTTTCTCTATAAAATTATAGTAATGAGAATATAAGTGGAAAATTGCTTGTTTATAATAAAGATGTCATGATGATTCTAAAAATAATTTATAAATAAATTTAGATTTTAGTTTTAGTAATTTTATGTGCTTTTGTCATTATTATTTTTTGCTTTTTTTAAAATGTCTATCTAGTTTTTATTAGTTTTATTTCAGTTGTAGTTATTTTGGTGCATTATTTAAACTAAATAAAAGTATAGAATGAAAATGCCTTGGCTACTAGCTAAAATAAAATGTTAAACTTTTTAATATTTTAATTGATTTCAGATGAAGTTTATTTCAAGTAGTTTGTTTTTAGTTTTAGTTCACCTGATGTGAACGCGTCTCGCTCAGTGTTTGCAGGCTTGTTTATTGGACACATCTGAATGCGAGACGTTCGACTGAAGTATAAAACAGCAGGTCTTTGACTGAACATCAGAGAATGAGTGTATGAACGGGGTGAGGGGGGTGGAGGAGATAAACCTGTTAGCTGAAGGACTCTTACCTGAGCTAAATGAGGTCGAGTGTTTATTTGGACGGCGTCCATGAACTGAAATGATCGAATGCGCTGACATCACATCACATCCACTCCTGCAGCAGCGGCCCTTTGGGTCAGGGCATCTTTATCGCCATGGCGATGGAAGCGGTTGTCATGGCGCTGCGGGTGCCGGGAGACCCTTCGTAGTGCTGTGATGCCATTTGCTGCGAGCACAAACACACACACACACACACAGACAGGTGTTGAGTTCCTCACAGGAGTTCATTCTGTCAAACACACTCGACATGAGCTGCTGTTCTGCGGCTCTCAGTGTTTGTGTTGCTCTCCTGATATTTTCAATCGAATGCAGTGACATTTTACAAACTTTAAAGTGTCCAAATAGTTTTTGAGGCCACTGTGTGATAGATAGATAGATATATTATTTAATATAAAATTATTGCCTTAATTTATTTTAATGTAATGTAACAACGAAATGATTCAATTATATATTTATCCGTGTGTGTGTGTGTGTATAAATACTATAATTAGTTATATGTACGTCTCTCTCTGTGTGTGATGCATATGTAATTTGCATAATAGCATATTATTGCAATGTATACATTTGAATTTTAGAATAGATATTTCATAACATAACTGAATATTAAGATTTGTATTATTATTATTAAATATTTTTTGTTAATTATATATTTCATGATACAACAAATTTCTATATTTATATAAAATTAATTTAGATATAATTTAGTTATATATATATATATATATACACGCACACATACATGTGTGTGTAATATGTGAAACTATATTATTTAATTAAAATCATTTAATTTTATGACTTTTCTCTCTTGTGAGTTCATCATAGTGTTTGTCCTTTTCTCTCTCTCTCTCTCTCTCTCTCTCTCTCGCGCTCTGTCACACACACACACACACACACACATGCAGAGTGTGTCAGTGGTCATAATGAGCTACAGTAATCTTCTGTAATTATCTGTGAGGAAACAACAAAAGTTCTGACAGTATTTTTTCTTTCGACCCATTATCACAGTGTTCTCCTCCGCTTGCTTGCGCTCACCCTTGTTTCTCCTTTATTTCTCTCTCTTTGCTAATGTTCTGGCACAGATAAGCTGAGCTCTCCTCTTCTGTGTCTTTGGTCTGATAAGATTTCACACCGTGCTCTTAAAATGAAAGACCTTCATCTTCAGCTGTTTTCCTGGAGGTCAAACTCACATATTCAGGCATTAGTGTGACTTAAAGTTTAAAACCAAGTTAATATCTGTCTCTGTGTGTGTGTGTTGTGTGTGCTGTGTGTGAGTGAGTGAGTGTGTGTGCTGGTCTGATGTTGTTCTTTATTGTACAGTAGTTGTGCAAAGGCTGGAATTCACTACATGACTTTTAAAATCTGAACAAATTTTAAAAACGCTAGACATCATACACGTACCAACTTTGTAAACAGTCACAGAGGAAAATCTGATCATCATACACTACAACTGAAGATCACACACTGGCAGACTTTAAAGTTGTTCCAATCACAACAAACGCATGCAGAAACGCAGAGACGCTTGACAAATGAAAACAATGTGTTCTAAAATATCAAACATGTTTGATCTCCTCCGACTGGATGGAATCAGAGTCTCTGACTGACCAGCTTTGACTTCTCTGGACTGTAAATGGGCGGAAATCGGGGCAAAAGTTGTGTAGTGTATTCCAGCCTTAAGGGTTGTTTCCTTGTGCTATTAGTCTGGTTTGTGTTCATTTTTAGAGCTGAAGCAAAACATGAATGACTGTGAAAACTAGTTACACAAGACCGGTTTCTGAATGATATCAGCTCTGTTTTGTCTGTCATTGTGTCTATTTTTGTATCATTCTTTCATTCTGTTATTCTTAACTGAAAATTGAGTGTTTAATCTTATTATTATACATTACTGACACTCTATCCTCCAACTTGATACTGTTAAGTGCTTTGACACAATCTGTATTGTTAAAAGCGCTATATATTCTGTCAATAAATTCTGTCTGTCATTCTAGTGACTGTCTGTCATCCTACTTGACTGTAGTTGTATTGTTGTCTGTAGTTTTGTCTGTCATTCTATCTTTCTGTCTGACATTGTAACATTCTGTCATTATGTATGTCTATCATTCTGTCTGTCATTCTTATTCCGTCTGTATCTTTCTGTCTGTCATTCTATCATTCCGTCTGTCATTCTATCTTTCCGTCTGTCATTCTGTCTGTCGTTCTATCATTCTGTCTGTCATTCTATCATTCTGTCTGTCGTTCTATCATTCCGTCTGTCATTCTATCTTTCCGTCTGTCATTCTATCATTCTGTCTGTCGTTCTATCATTCCGTCTGTCATTCTATCTTTCTGTCTGTTGTTCTATCATTCTGTCTGTCATTCTATATTCTGTCTGTTGTTCTATCATTCTGTCTGTCATTCTATCATCTTTCTGTCTGTCATTCTATCATTTTGTTGTCGTTCTATCATTCTGTCTGTTGTTCTATCATTCCATCTGTCATCATCTTTCTCCGTCTGTCATTTTATATTCTGTCTGTCATTCTATCATTCTGTCTGTCATTCTATCACTCAATCTGTTGTTCTATCATTCTGTCTGTCATTCTATCATTCTGTCTGTTGTTCTATCATTCTGTCTGTCATTCTATCATTCTGTCTGTCATTCTATCATTCCATCTGTCATTCTGTCATTCTATCATTCTGTTGGTCGTTCAATCTGTCATTTTATCATTCTGTCTGTCATTCTATCATTCCATCTGTCATTCCGTCTGTTGTTCTATCATTCTGTCTGTCATTCTATCATTCTGTCTGTTGTTCTATCATTCTGTCTGTCATTCTATCATTCTGTCTGTCATTCTATCATTCTGTCTGTTGTTCTATCATTCTGTCTGTCATTCTATCATTCTGTCTGTTGTTCTATCATTCCGTCTGTCATTCTATCATTCTGTCTGTCATTCTATCATTCTGTCTGTCATTCTATCATTCCATCTGTCATTCTATCATTCTGTCTGTTTCTATCTGTCATTTTATCATTCTGTCTGTCATTCTATCATTCCATCTGTCATTCCATCTGTCATTCTGTCTGTCATTCTATCATTCTGTCTGTTGTTCTATCATTCTGTCTGTCATTCTATCATTCTGTCTGTTGTTCTATCATTCTGTCTGTCATTCTATCATTCTGTCTGTCATTCTTCTATCATTCATTCTGTCTGTCATTCTGTCGTTCTATCATTCTGTCATTTTATCATTCTGTCTGTCTCATTCTATCATCTTCATTCCGTCTGTCATTCTATCATTCTGTCTGTTGTTCTATCATTCTGTCTGTCATTCTATCATTCTGTCTGTTGTTCTATCATTCTGTCTGTCATTCTATCATTCTGTCTGTTGTTCTATTCTGTCTGTCATTCTGTCTGTTGTTCTATTCTGTCTGTTGTTCTATCTGTCTGTCATTCTATCATTCTATCATTCTGTCTGTCATTCTATCATTCTGTCTGTCATTCTATCATTCCATCTGTCATTCTGTCGTTCTATCATTCTGTTGGTCGTTCAATCTGTCATTTTATCATTCTGTCTGTCATTCTATCATTCCATCTGTCATTCTGTCTGTCGTTCTATCAATCCGTCTGTCATTCTATCGTTCCATCTGTCATTCTGTCTGTTGTTCTATCATTCTGTCTGTTGTTCTATTATTCTGTCTGTCATTCTATCATTCTGTCTTTTGTTCTATCACTTTGCTTGTCATTCTATCTACCGTTCTGTCTGTTGTTCTATCTACTATTCGTTCCATCTATTATTTGCTCTGATGTTCTAGCTATCATCCTGTCTGTTGCTCTATTATTCTGTCTCTATCTATCTATCTATCATTTCTTATTCTAAAAACGACCAATTTTTCATTTATGCACAGACCAGAAAACCTCTCTTTCTCTTTCTCCTGCTTTGTCTCTTATTTGTGTGGTTTTCTCTCTGTTTTCTCGTTCTATTTTCTCTCTTTGTGTCAGTAATGCACTGAAGTCTTTTTCAGCCCCCCTCTTTTTTCTTTCTTTCTCTCTCTCTCCCTCGTCTTTCTGTCTGTCTCTCTCTCTCTCCGTAATTACTGTCGCTCTCTGATAGGATTGTTTTTCTCAGGTGAGCGCGCCCAGTTCTCATCGCCGTGGGAACAGCTCGACACTAAATTATAACTTCTGCTCCATAACAGAGCCGAGCGAAAGAACCGCTGTGTTAAAAACAGAAAGAGAAGCAAGGAGAGGCAGAGAAAATGGCAGAATGAACATCTTAATTGTTTCTGTTTGTTTGTTTGCCGGTGTTGTGGGTAATTAGCACATTGTGAGAGAGGCGTGAATAAGTGCGGAAAACTCGTCAGGTGGAAAGAAGTCGTGTTCATTTGTGCCGTTCAGCTCCTGCTGCTGTAAACACACACACCTGCAGAAATACACACACACACCGCATGCGTCTTTCAATTCAAAGTTATTTTTTCACTTAAGATTATGATGCAAATTAGATTTTAATGTCACTTGAAATAAACATTGAATCTATTTACTTAAATACGCATTCCTGTTGTGAACAATTCATAAGTGCAAGTTATTCTGTAGAGTTTAATGTATAGTAGTTTTGAATCATGTTTGCTTTTGCAACTCAGGTCAAGAAGTTTGCATTTTTATGTGACATTTAAAGCAAAAAATAATGCATCTAAAGCTCAGATAGGCTAAATTAGTTTTACAGTGTTTTTCAATCTGCTTACACACAAAATATTTACTTGTCACACAATTTCTGAAAGCTGTCACTCAAACACTAGAAGCACACACCAAATCTGCAAAATCATACACTAATTCTCAGCCTTTGACTCAGTTTTCATTTTCATAATACACTTTTTGCAAAACACAACACACAGTTCTCTATGTAACACACACAAGTCTAACAGGAATTAATATTATGGCAAAGGTGTTTGCTTTTGAGATGCATTTGTGATTTTGCAAGAGATGAGGCATTTTGCATTTTGTGTGCAATTCATGGATTTGTGTGTAAAGTTTTGAAAATGTGTGTAAGCAGTTAAAGAAACTGTAATACGTAGAATATGATTGTGTTGTGCTCTGAACACGTTTGGTGTCGTGTTGGCAGGACTGGATGAGTTGCACCTGTAGGTGATCAGAACAGATATGGACAGAGGCTGCTGTATTGATCGATTCGGCCGTGTGTCATTGAGTCTGCTGTGAGACGAGAAACCCTGCAGTCAGAGAAATGAGTCTCTGAACACCAACCGCTGCGACACTGCTTTCCATTCGCTGCTGTCTGTGTGAGCAGATGCCAGTTTATTTTACATACAGATGTTTCCTCGAATGAGTGTTCTGGGTGAAATACCGTTTCAGCTGTGCGTTCAACATCTGCTGCATTCTGTTGATATATATGTTAGGGTTAAACTAAAACTAAAACCATACTGTCTTTCTTTACTTGAAATGAAATAAACATTAACTGAAATAAAAATAAATATATTTATTTCAGCTTGTTGCCGAAGCAACATTTCTAGCTTTTGTTTAGTATAACTTGAAGCAAGGTTTTTATAGTTAACTAAAATTAAAACCATTAAAATAAATAAATAAGATAAAATAAAATATAAAAACTTACATTTGTTTTATTTCAGCTAAAGGCAAAATGTCTAATTTCATTTAGTTTAACTAAACATACTAAAATAACTAGTACTAAAACTGAAATAAAACTAATAAAAACGATAAAAACACAACAAAATTAACTTTCATCAAAGCAGAATATATAAAAAATGTAATTCAAAATATTAATAAAAACTATAAAAGTATCTCAATAATAATAATAATAAAATAACACTGGCTTGAAGTACTTAACTAAAACTAAATGAATACATAAAACAAAATTAGTAAAACTTGAATTAAAATTGAAGTGAAAGTCAAGAGTGTAGTTTGATTTTGGCATTGGTGGAACATAACAGCAAACAATTTAATTGTTTGATCAGAATTATTACTAGGGGTAATTCAGTAATGTCTGATATAGGATCATGTCAGAGCATCTCTACTCAACTCTACACACTTGAAAATCATAACAAGCAATGAACGACTTTGGAAACTATAGTTAAATATGAAGAGATCAAACAACAGATATTAATGAGTTCATCCAAATTTCACAAAAAGCTTATGGACGTGATTATAATATAAGTCAGACATTGAAGAGAGTTGCTGTTTTTGTTTCTTCTGAGGAAGATTCATTCACTTGTTTGCCAACGAACCACACAGAGACATTTTGATCAGATTTTTTAATGTTCATCCGATCTCATTTTGTAAGGGACTTTCTTTCTGTTTTAAAGATGTTTTCTTTGGATTGATCTGAATCAAAAGATTCATGAACCCGCTCCGAAGTCCCGATCTGAATCAAAAGATTCATGAACCCGCTCCGAAGTCCCGATCTGAATCAAAAGATTCATGAACCCGCTCCGAAGTCCCGATCTGAATCAAAAGATTCATGAACCCGCTCCGAAGTCCCGATCTGAATCAAAAGATTCATGAACCCGCTCCGAAGTCCCGATCTGAATCAAATGATTCATGAACCCGCTCCGAAGTCCCGATCTGAATCAAATGATTCATGAACCCGCTCCGAAGTCCCGATCTGAATCAAATGATTCATGAACCCGTTCATCCTCCTGAAGATTCTCCGATCTGAATCAAAATCAACCCGCTCCGAAGATGAATCAAATGATCACGAACCCGCTCCGAAGTCCCGATCTGAATCAAATGATTCATGAATCCTGAACCCGCTCCGAAGTCCCGATCTGAATCAAATGATTCAGAATGATCTGAATCAAATGATTCACGAACCCGCTCCGAAGTCCCGATCTGAATCAAAAATCACCCGCTCCGAATCCCGATTCATGAACCCGCTCCGAAGTCCCGATCTGAATCAAATGATTCATGAACCCGCTCCGAAGTCCCGATCTGAATCAAATGATTCAAATGATCTGAATCATTCACGAACCTCCCGATCTGAATCAAATGATTCATGAACCCGCTCCGAAGTCCCGATCTGAATCAAATGATTCACGAACCCGCTCCGAAGTCCCGATCTGAATCAAATGATTCACGAACCCGCTCCGAAGTCCCGATCTGAATCAAATGATTCACGAACCCGCTCCGAAGTCCCAATCTGAATCAAAAGATTCATCACGAACCCGCTCCGAAGTCCCAATCTGAATCAACCCGCTCCGAAGTCCCGATCTGAATCAAAAGATTCACGAACCCGCTCCGAAGTCCCGATCTGAATCAAAAGATTCACGAACCCGCTCCGAAGTCCCAATCTGAATCAAAAGATTCATGAACCCGCTCCGAAGTCCCAATCTGAATCAAAAGATTCACGAACCCGCTCCGAAGTCCCGATCTGAATCAAAAGATTCATGAACCCTCTCCGAAGTCCCAATCTGAATCAAATGATTCGTGATCCGAAGTCCCAATCTGAAACAAATGATTCACGAACCCGCACCAAATCCCTTATGAAAACTAACCATGGTTTTACTACAAATAAAACCAAAAAAACATGTTTACTATGGTTAAACCATGGTAACCACAAATAAAAAAAAATATTTTGCTACACTAACTATAGTTTAACCATGGTATTTGTAGTAAAACTGTGGGTATGCAAATGGTAATCAATACACCAAAAAAACATGGTTACTACACTTTTACTATAATAAAACCATGGTGTATTTTCGTAAGGGATGATTCGCGCTCCGTAGTCCCGATCTGAATAATGATTCGCGTTAAATTTGAAGTTCCAATCTGGTTTTAAAAACTCAATGGTTTAACTGATTCAGAGTTTCGAAAAGCTCTGTTTCACCCATAACTATAGTACATGCTTTATAAATCGTTACAAGCCATGTTGAAATTGGAAAATAAATGGCCCTTTTGAACTGGTTTTTGCAAGTGAATCACTTGAAATGAATGATCAAAGTCACGAGTTTGAGTTTGAATCAATTGAATCGGTTCCAGTGTAAATGACTCACTCAATTGAATCGGTTCATCTGTTCCTCTTTCAGTCATGTTTACACGACACTGTCAGCACTACTACTGCCTCAGCTCACTAGTTTTATCATTAACTGAAATAAGCGAAAAAAGTATGATGTTTTACAAATAAAATATCAATATTTCCATTCCAAAAGACAACATCCAACACAAATCTAGGAACATATTCAGGTGAGGTAACTGCTAACTAGTGAAACACTCCATTAATATGACGAGCTGCAGCTCAAAATACATGTTAGATGGACATATTGTGCTTTATGATGGAGTTTGTAGCTTAATTCACTAGATTTGAAATAGTTTGAGCTGCAGTTCAGTTAAATGGACACACGACCTTTGACATCAAATGCAACAAAATATGGTAAGTGTTTTTCCTTGCCTTTAAAACTTGATAAATCTATTTATTTTGCCTATCCTAATTATGCATGTGCTAGTATATATAGAAATTACATTACACATGATAAGTTGCATTTAATTTCTTGTATTTAGCATTATTAATTCCTGGCTGTCTGTTGTGTTGTCTGCTATTATTGTTGGACTGTGATTTTAACAGACTATTCCTCTGTGCTTTAGGAGGTGAATCTGACCTCAGACAGTCAGAAATCTAGATCTGCTGTGTGCAGACGGCACTAAACACACATACATGATGAACAGACGAGGTGAACATCATCTGACAGGAGGATCCAGCGTTTCTCTTCTCAAACGCAGCATATGTTTATTTCCTCCTTTGATCAGGGGAAAGTATTCCAGGGCAATTTATGATTTCTCATACAAACATACTTTAGCATTCAGCGTGAATCACGATTCTAGACAAACGTACTTCATCTGATATGAATAAACATCTCAAGCTTACATCAGGCGCAATTATAAGCAGCGGGTTCTTCCGGTGCGGCTCGTGCCAGAAATCCATTCATCATGAGTAATATTTCAGGAATCTTTCTGCACTGTCTGCTGGTTCTGTCCTCGGTATATTCACTAACATTTGGGGTCAAAAATAAAGATGCTTCAAAATGTTGTTCACAGCGATGCCATAGAACAGGGGTCACTGAGTTCGGTCCTGGAGGGCCGGTGTCCTGCAGAGTTTAACTCCACCCTAATCAAACACACCTGAAGCAACTAATTAAGGTCTTCCTAGGTATACTTGAAACTTCCAGTCAGGTGTGTTGAGGCAAGTTGGAGCTAAACTCTGCAGGACACCGGCCCTCCAGGATCAAGTTTGATGACCCCTGCCATAGAAGAACCATTCAGTCAAAGTTCTTTAAAGAAACATCTCTTTCTTACCTTTTTATAATCTGAAGAACCTTCTTTCGCCACAAAGAAGCTTTTGTGAAACAGAAAGGTTCTTGAGATGTTAAAGGTTCTTTATGGAACCATTTAGACAAAAAAGGTTCTTCTATGGCAGGGGTGCCCAAACTCGGTCCTGGAGGGCCGTTGTCCTGCAGAGTTTAGCTCCAACCCCAATTAAACACACCTGAAGCAGCTAATCAAGCTCTTGCTAGGCATACTAGACACTTCCCAGCAGGTGTGTTGAGGCAAGTTGGAGCTAAACTCTGCAGGACACCGGCCCTCCAGGACCGAGTTTGGGCACCCCTGTTCTATGGCATCGTGAAGCACTTTTATTTTACCTTTTACCTTTTATTCATCAAGGATACTTTAAATTGATCAAAAGTTACATTTAGAATATTACAAAAGATTTCTATTTCAAATAAATGCTGTTCTTTTGAACTTTCTATTCATCCTGAAAAATAAAATGTCACCGTTTCCACAAAAATATGAACTCTTTCCAACATTGATAATAATCAGAAATGTTTCTTGAGCAGCATATTAGAATGATTTCTGAAGATCATGTGACACAAAAATATGAACTTTCTTTCCAACATTGAAAATATAATACATCTCCCCAAGAGTTAAACAAACCGTTTTTGAATCCATTTTCTTGAGCACTTTTAGCATAGCTTAGCATAGATATTGAATCTGATTAGACCGTTAGCATCTCGCTAAATATTACGCAGCACCTGAAAATAGTCAGCTGTAGTAGTCTCACTCACGTCACACCCACGGACCGTTGCCTAAACGTCTGATGCATATGACACACTTATCTGGAAACACTTCAGGAGTGTCGAAGTCGTCGCGGATTGGTTGAATTATGAAGGAGACGTGTGTCGCGTTCTTTAACGTTCCACCTGGAAACAAAAATGCCGTGGCGCCAAACCCTCTCACGAAAGAAGAAAGCTGTCGTGTTTACAAATGTGACGACGAACGCTTATCAGGATCAACTAAACGCTGGATTTTCAAAAGTATGTGAAATATTTAAAGTTCACGGCATAGAATCTTTAAAATACGTCCAAGAGTTTCAAAGAGAGTCTGTTATTGTGGCAACATTTCCACGCACCGAAACGTGACGCTGAACGAAACGAACTGTGATTGGTTGTTTGACATGTCAGTCAAACGTCCTCATGGGCGGGCCTTGGCCAATGAAAGCTGCCATCTATTCCAGACCTTCAGCCGTCAGTCTGAGGTCTGGCTACACGAGACTAGGTAACTAGTTATGATATAGCTGGGGACTACTTTCAGGCGCTGCGTCATATCACTGCGCCTGCTGCACTCATGGTACGACAGCAAAGTTCCTTGATTATGTCGCCGGAATGAGAATATAGTTCCTAGCCATATCAGCCTAGAAAATCACAACTTTTCATTTTCCGTCAGTCTTAGTACACGATGGAACTACAGAAGAGTCAAGTTTTAAATAGGAAAAATATCGAAACTCTTTAGTCATTTTTGAGCGAGATGCTAACGGTCTAATCAGATTCAATGATCTATGCTAAGCTAAAAGTGCTACCGTCAGACCCGGAGATCGGCTGAATGGATTCAAAAACGGTAAAACTCAACAGTTTAACTCTTGGGGAGATATAAAATGAGCCTGTTTTCAAAAAAAGTGGAGTGTTCCTTTAAAGGCTCTTTATGGAACATTTAGACAAAAAGGCTCTTCTGTGGCATCATGAAGCACCTTTATTTTTAAGAGTGTAGCTTTTGAAGACAAAACCGGACAGGAAACATTAGAGTGAGATAGAGGAGATGGTGTAGAGTTTAATAGAGTAGAATAGAGCGTGCGGTGTAGAGTTGAGTGCGGTGCCGTCAGGACTGATGGATGACTGCTGACACTTTTATGACTTTCTGTTTGTTCTCCAGGCCGAGCAGAAAATGGCACTGTCATATAAAACTCAGCAGAGCAGAGAGACGGGAGAGAGATTCATATACACGGCTTTAAATGAGAAATTAAAATACAGTTGTGTGTGTGTGTCCAGTTTGATCTGAATCCAGTGAAAAGACCAAAACAAGGGTGTGTGTTACAGAACCCTTATTGCAACCACATGTGGACTGAACCAACCCAAAGCAGTTAAATAAACCCGCGGTGCAAGCTCACGTTTCTCTGGTGATGGATTTATACAGCAGCTCCATATGCTGGAGACATTAAGACACCTCCTCCATCCTCCTAAAGTGAGTGTCTGTCTCTCTCTCTCTCATTAACATCCTGTCTCTCGCTCAGGATCATAAACTCACTGCAGGAACATCTGCACACAGAACGAGACGTGATCAAACCAGACTAACATTGAATCTCAGGTGATCTCCAGTGATCTCTTGATTTCATCACTAATCTCTCGCATTTTCGATCACAGTTTGCACATGGAAAATGTGCACTATTTTCTGTCTTATTTTTTCCTGTTTAATTTAGTGTTTGATAAAAGCACCGTGTTAATTGTGTCTGGCAAGGCTGTAGCCATTGAACACTGGAGAGGACTTGTAATGGTCTTTTTATTTCAAAGAATTACATAACTACTGGATTTGAGGCAAGATTGAGAATATTTAGTAAATTAACCAATTTGAACTATTTGTAAATATTTTTTTTATATATATCCCCACATTCACTCTTATATGTGACCCTGGACCACAAAATCAGTCTTAAGTGTAAATTTTTCTAAATTGAGATGTATACATCATCTGAAAGCTGAATAAATAATATTTCCATTGATGTATGGTTTGTTATGATAGGACAATATTTGGCTGAGATACAACTATTTGGAAATCTGGAATCTAGATACTTAATATCCTAATGATTTTTGGCATAAAATAAATTTTGATAATTTTGACCCATACAATGTATTTTTGGTTATTGCTACAAATATACCTCAGCAACTTAAGACTGGTTTTGTGGTCCAGGGTCACATATGTCTAATAAAATGCCTAATATGTGTAAAATTTCATCTAAAAATATGTCTAATATGTTGAAAATGTAGAAATCATTGTTTTAAACGAATATTGATTGGCTCTTTGATTAATTACATTAATCTTTTTTTGTAACTCCCCTTTAATTTTAAAATATACCCATATTCACTTTTATGTGTCCAATAGTATACATAATATGTTGGAAATTTCATCAAAAATTTGTTTCTAAATTTTTCTAAACATTTGTCTAATATGACAATTCATTATTCATTGTATTTGACGAATATTGTTGGTCACTTTGATGAATTTATTTTTGGTAACTCGTTTTGGATAAAAGTGTCTGCTAAATGCATAAATGTAAATAAATATCCGAAACAGCAAGGATGTTTTCACACCTGATTCAGACCACCTTAAAAAAAGAGCACAAAGTGATTTTGACAGCATTGAAAGCGCTCTCTTAAAAATTAAGGTTCTTTATTTCCATTCCACAAAAGGTTCTCTGTAATGGAAAAGTTCTGTAGATAATTAAAATGATCTTCACACTGTGCTCTTTTTTAAAAGGATGTTTTAACATTGATGCCATGAAAGAACCATTTTTTGGTTCCTAGAAGAACTTGCTACCCTGGTGAGTAAACATTTGATAATCTAACATATAATATCAAAGTAATGTTTATTTATAATGAAGCTATAATTGTGAGTTTGCTGACATAGTGCTAGAGTTGAGCTCCAATCATAATCAAGCACACCTGATCCAGCTAATCAAGGTCTTCAGGATCACTAGAAACTTCCAAGCAGGTGTGAGTTGGAGCTGGTTGGCACCCTCCAGTAATTGAGTTAGACAACACTAGTCTATAGTATTGCGACTGATCTTTTTTTTTTTTTCAATCAGTGCAAAGAAATGCAAGTACTGGCAGTGCATCAGATGGAGAGATTGAAAAGTTCATCAAAAGACGGCTGCTGCTCACTTTGGACAGAGATGGGGTAAGAAAAGAGCGGGCCCGAATGCTAACAAATTCTTCCTAAGGTATGTTCCAAATGTTAACATTTACCAGAGTTACCTTTCATGTTATCAGTCTGAGATTGTCTGAATAACCATACGTTTCTCTGTCAATCTGTCCCTCTTTTAGGGTATGCTTACTTGAGGAGGCTCCTGGAGGTTTTTTTTTTTTTATAAATTCTAATATCACTCATATTTTCATTGTGTCATTTTTATACTTGGGGGTGAAAAGGAGCACATATGGATGTTATGGGGTAATTCATGGGGTAGTATGTGGGGATGTCATTAAAATAAATGGTGTAAGGGCCAAACCCTTAATCTTTGTAAAGGTGACATATTTAGTTGACATGCATGAGAACATGTAGGTTTAACAAGGACACTGTAAAATATATATTTAATTTTATTTGGAAGTAGATGCCATCTTAAGGATTTTAAGGTAAAAATGTAATTTTGTGGAAAAATAATTATTCAAAGCTCTGGTTTTACAACTGGAAGGAGTCTTTAATACACATATTTTAGAAGTTGTAATTCTGTATGTGTAAGTATATATATTTTTTAATTTAGCGAATGAGTCTACCGGCTAGGTGTCGGCATGATTGTGACCCAGTGTCGGCTCAGTTTCTTCACCCAGTGTCGGACCAGTACTGGCTAAGTGTATTATTTTGGTTGGCATGATTGTGGCCCAATGCCGGTGGTGTTGGCTCAGTTTCAGTACGCAGACTCGGGCCAGTGCTGGCTAAGTGTTTCATTTCTCGTCAGTGTGATTGTGGCCCAATGCCAGCAGTTTTGGCAGCCGGACTCGGGCCAGTGTATTTGGGCCGATTCTGGGGTGCCATTCATCCCATGTCCATGCCGAGTCTGGCAACCGCAGCCGGGCCGAGTTATTTCTTCTGGTCTGCCGGATCTGGGCCATTATCGGGCCAAACCGTTTTGGCTACCTGGGATGGCTTTGATTTTATAGCAATTTAAAGTGCAACAAATTTTATAAAGTATTATAAAATAAAAATAGTATACTACATTATCTTTGCTGCAAACTTAAACTTCTAGACCTGCTTTCACTGGCTTTTTTTAGAAATGCTTTCACTTTCATCCTGGGGGATACAAACTTTAAAATCAAAAATAAGTGAAAAAAAAATCATGAAATTGTGTTATTTGAGTCCCAATAAGTTGGAAAATAGCAATAAATTAATTGTCTGAAGTCTCTTTATGGTAGCGCCCCTTTCAGGGTTAAACTCTCAAGCTTTTATTTCATATTAAACTGCAGGATTTAAGATTCTGTAGTAAAATAAAGTGAAGCTGCAGCATTAGAGCTCATCAGGAGGGTTCACATGGAACTGCTCTCAGACTCCTGAAACAAACCGGGTGTGAAAACAGCCAAACACTCGTCACAAGTCATTGAGTTTTTCTTGCTCTGGAAAATGTCTTTGCCCCGGACTGAACTGAGGCGTGTCGTCTCAACGGTGGTCTCTGTAGCTGCCGCTAGCAACATCAGGGTCATGGGTTTGATTCCCAGGGAATGCATGAACCGATCAACCTTGAATGCAATGCAAGGATAAAAGCATCTGATAAATGCATGCATGTACATGTTTATGCGAGAAGGCGTTCCTTTACCGTGGTCCAGGATGCATTAGCGTTGACATTACAAATGTGATGTATTTCTGACTAATTACACAGACTAATTTACTCCAGCTTTAATTTTCTTGTGCTTTCTGTGTTGTTTTAGTGCTCGTTTTATTTAATGAATTTTGCAGATCAGGTTCTGACACAAAAGACGCCCACAAAATTAGTTCTGCTCACAGTTTGCACGTCTTATTTTTTCCTGTTTAATTTAGTGTTTGATAAAAGCACCGTGTTAATTGTGTCTGGCAAGGCTGTAGCCATTGAACACTGGAGAGGACTTGTAATGGTCTTTTTATTTCAAAGAATTACATAACTAATGGATTTGAGGCAAGATTGAGAATATTTAGTCAATTAACCAATCTGAACTATTTGTAAATATTTTTTTTATATCCCCACATTCACTCTTATATGTCTAATAAAATGCCTAATATGTCTAAAATTTCATCTAAAATATGTCTAATATGTCAAAAATGTAGAAATCATTATTCATTGTATTTAACGAATATTGATTGGCTCTCTGATAAATTACATTATTCTTCTTACTCGCCTTTAATTTAAAAATATACCCATCTTATGTGTCTAATAGTATACCTAATATGTTGAAAATTTCATTTGTCTAATGTTGAAATTTTAAAAAAAGATTATTCATTGTATTTGACGAATATTGTTGGCATTTTGATGAATTTATTAATTCCTATTATTTTTGGTAACTCGCTTTGGATAAAAGTGTCTGCTAAATGCATAAATGTAAATAAAAAATATGTAAATAAATGCCTGTATTATCAATTCAAAACAGCAAAATTTGACGAAAAAGTCGAGTAGTTTGCATCACTGGATGTTATTGTTGTTCATTTAACATTTCAGTCGTTACACTTTTATTAAATATTAAATATTTAGCTTATGTTGCATCTCATCTCACACTCAGACAAGCGCTGAGAGAGAGCAGCCTGAAATAACAGTTCAGTTGCATAGAATGATAATAACTATGTAATAACATATATGGCATATTTAACATGTATTTAATCACAGATCAGTGTATATAGCATCAAGTTTCAGTTGAACTGCAGGTTGCACGTGAATAATCCACAGGGTTTGGGGTTTAAATAGCATGCACTAATATTGATCCCATATGAGGGGATATAAAGCCTCTCTTTGCTTTGCCTAATTTATGAATGTGAAGCTGGTCGCTAGGTAACACACACTCCGTTTGACAGCTTTCTAGATTCACAGGTGTAAATTTTGGAGATTGGATTTGCTCTGTGTGTGTGTGTGTGTGTGTGTGTGTGTGTGTGTGTGTGTGACTATTATTCTTTCAGCCACAGCTGATAACAGGTGAATCTGATCACAAATGCAATCATAGATAAATCACAGATCCACATCTGACCGTCTGAGCTGCTTTAGTTCTGACGTTTTCTAGCAATATGAATACAAATATATTTGGATACTTATTGAAGTCTGAATGCCATTATATTTGAAGTGTTAAACCTACAGTTTTTTACTGTAAAGCAAGATGCACAAACACACTTTACAATCACTCAATGATATATAACAAAGATTATTGGAGAACATTTTACAGGATTTTTTCTAATTCATAATTTCACATTTAATCCAGTGTTACTTGCTGTTTCTTTGTGAAATTTTCTACAGATTCTGAGCAAAAATTGTTTCTACACCATTTATTTTTTTTGGTGTATCAAATATGCTCAGAACGTTTTGCAAACGTTCCGATTTAAGTTATGAAAACATTATTTCTGAATGTTCTCTGAATGAACAGTTTTTAAAATGTTTTTGGTTTTTGTAGTATTTTTGTACCGAAACTGAGATGGATATTCTCGGTTTACAACCATAACATAACAAGCAATTTGCAATCACCAGATTCATAATTACCTCTTGAATGAATGGATGCTGTTGGAAGTCTCAACCCCTCTCTCCCGGTGTCCGTCCTAGCTCAATCAAGTCCGGTGCACTTGAAGCTCGAAATAAGATTTTATTCAGGTTCTGATAACTGGTTATTTAATAATTAATTTACTCAGAGACTGGATTTAAAGGTTTAACGAATCACCAACAATTGGTTTAGTTTTATTTAAAAACAATAACTCATAAGCAATATAACAAGAAAATAACAAGCGTATAGTCTTCACCATGGAATGCCGGCCTTTATTATATATAAAAATACTACATTTTGCAAACTTTAAGAGAAAGTTTCATTGTATCATTTTGCAAACGTTACGCAAATGTTACTTTTGAATGTTCTCTGAACGTTCTGAAACAAGTAGCAACATTTTAAAAAAATGTTACAAACGTTTCAGAAAAAAAAACATTCCATGAATGATGTATAAATAAGATTTTTGTGAGAACATTATTAAAACTTTGAATGAACATTCTATTAATGTTACAGGAATAACATTTGTTCAGAACCTCAGAACGTTAAGGAAGTTTTGAGAATGTTACATTTGACAGATTAAAGTTTGTTTGGTTTGAAATGATTAAACAAGTCATTTATGTTTATGCATTTCGTCAATGCTTTTATCCAAAGCAACTTAAAAAAGAGGAACAAAAGCAATGCAACAATATTCATAATATACAACAGCAGGTTTATTAGACAGCTGACTGACAGTGTAAGTAGAGACATATGATATTTGTGCATGCAATCTTTTATTGTTTGTTTAGCTTCAGTTTTGCAGGACTGAGCTCAACTCTTGGCGTTTGAGCGGCTCCTGGTTTAAGGTGTCGGTGTGGAGCTGTGTTTTCTGGCCCGGGTGGAACTACAGCTTTGGCAGCGAGTCCAGAAGGGACTTGAATGTGTTTGACTTTCTATACTGGCTGTTTTCTGTTTGTTTGTGACATATGGACAGACACGTCGACAAGTGGCAAATGAGATTGTGTGTTTGTGTGTTTTGGGGTTGGACGACCCGATGGAAAGGTTGGAGTGAAGCCAGAGGCCGGAGAGAACCGTTTGGTGCTTATCAGACTCAACACATTGCCTCTTACACACACACACACACACACACACACACTTCACAAGTACACAAACAACTTCCACTTTCTAGTGAATCAGGGGATGTTAAGTGTTTTATCTGCTCGTGTTTGTTTGTGCGGGAATTCTCTGATATCCTCTGTCATATGTGAATTATGAGCCAATTTCCACAGTTAATGGATTTATTTCTCGTCCAAACTCACGGCCTTTGATCTTTGACCTTTCACCCCTCCTCGCCATCACTAAACCCCTAATTCTGTCTCGCTTTCTCTTTTCTTGATTGCACCTGTGATCCGGAGGAATATTTGGGATCCAGGTTGCACTGTAAAAAAGACACTATTGAGCACAAACTAATTCATTCAGATTGGTTAAAGTTCTCTCAATGATTATTAAAAAAAATGTCCTAAATGATGCTACTTTCTTTTTGTCAACTTGAATTTTTTTGGTTTGCTAAATGCTTCTTGTTTAGCAACTTTTCAATTTGTAACAATAAATCATTTTATTTTGGGATGCTAAATATTTTAATCTATAGTGTATTTTTTTAATATAGTTCTTTCATAATACAAAGAGTTAATTACAAAGACTGGCAACTGATGTAATAAATTATTTTTTTCTTCTTCTTCTTTATATTTTGTTACTTTAACCAGAAATTGATTTCTAAATATTTTTATGTTTTTGAATTCTTTGGACATTTATGATTGTAATAAACCATTATTTATGTATTTATTAACCAAAATTATTATTTATTTATGTATCGATATAATTTATAAATTGTATAATGCCGGTTATAATATATATATAAATTAAATAAGCCAAATAGGTTACATGAACATGAACATATATATATGGGTAGTTGACAAATAAAAATGTGTCCTATGGTGTGACAGCAAAAATTTAGAAAAAAAACTTAACATATAAATAACATGAGAAAAATATATATTTTACAAATAGTATAAGAGAGGTTTATCTTCAATAGGTTTTCACACCATCGGACACATTGATATGTCAACTACCCATATATATATATATATATATATAGTTTTATGAAGATATTACAACATTTTATTTGAGTCCAACTAACTTTAAATAAGTGTTATGATCAGTAAAACATTTATAATAAACACGGCAGGTTGAAAATACTTCATTTTCTAAGTAAATTCAACTTAACTGAGTTAAAGCAAGAAGAAATAAAATATCTATTTGTTTGAACTAATAAAATAAGCAAAATTAGTTTAAAAGAACATGAACCTTGGTTTTGAAACTTGAAAAACTAAGCTTACTTTTATAAAGATTTTCCAACAATTTATTTTTATTTTATTCAAGTCACTTTAAATAAGTGGTTGGGTCAGAAAAATGTATTGTGTCAACAAAACTTGTCAAGTTGTGAGTAAATGCAGCTTAACTGAGTCGAAGCAAAAAGATAAATCAGAATTTTAAACTGAGTAAACAGAATTCATTTATAAGTATAGCTGTATTAATATAGTTTTATAGGACATATAGTATAACTATCGAGTGCAATGCATGCTGGGAACTCACAAGCGCTTAACATTTCAGTAATATTGTTATTTGTAATTCTTTGTTCAGTCGACTGAGTTTGACCAGTTGGGAAAACATTTAGGGATAGTCTTCTCTTGATCTAATAGTAGGCTATTTGTGACTCAAAAGGTGCCATAAACTGGAAAATATGTTGCTTTTTCACAATGTGTGAATCCGTGAATGACCTTCAGCCGATGGTCACGTGATCTTGAATGACCAATCAGAAACTCTTTAGGTTTGGAGTGGGAATTACAGCTGAAGTTGGCATGAATGCATAAGAGCTGGGTGTTTATGGGATGGATTTATGAGCGAGGCGAGTGTCCGTGTTTGGCAGGAGAGAGAGAGGGAGTGTTTAAGAGGCTGGATGAAAGAGAAAACAGCACGAGATGAAGAGAGGGCTTTATAGACGGAGAGAGAGATGGATGGATGAATCCAGGTCTTTAAGCTCCATTAGAAGAGCTTTATATTCAGTGTAATGAACTGAAGGGTATGGGAAGGAGAACACACACACACACAGACACACACACACTCACTCACTCACACACACACACACACACACTCCGGCCGGTTCTCTTAACTAGCAGGGATGTATAAGAAACGGTTAGTTAGTGGTCAGGGTTTGGTTGGTTAACTTTGACCTCTGTGTGCAAAAAATATCTTTGTCCATTGATGGCTGTTCAAAAGCAGCTGTGTGTTCTGATGAAATATAATATTTGCAAGCTAAATTTAAGTCAGTAATATTTCCTGATTTTCTAGTGGATGTTTAATGTGTGTCTGATTGTTTTCTGGAGGCTCTTATATAATATTTTTATATTTATTTTTAATATTCTAACAACACTAAATTGTCCCTTTTTTGTCATAATTAGAATGTTAAAGGTTACAAAAACATTTCTTAGAAAGTTCACCTAAAAACATGGTAATGTTATTTGCAGAGGCGGACCGTAGTGAAGTATTTACGTTTATCTTTACTCAAATAAATTTAAAAAGTATCTGTAGTTTATCAGAGTTTTTTCTGTAATTTTTTTTTGGAAAGCTTTACTTCACTACGTTCCAAAGCATAATATTGTACTTTTTACTGCACTGCATTTCATAAATAAAAGTTGTTGTTTGTTTTACCTTTAATACTTAACCCATTTAATCCCACCGGTCACAAAACGTTTTTCATTTATAAAGCTCTATAAACCTTACTGACTGATGTTTTAGTGACTTCCTGCAAATATGGAAAAAATAACGGATCTCAATGAAATATGCACAGTGTCACATGATCAGAGCAGATTGTGTCACATGACCAGAGCAGAGTCTTGAGATGATGATGACTGCATCAAAGCTAGTAAAGTGTGTTAACAAAGATATGACAAAGATTTTTGGTACACATTATCTTTAGGGTGTCTAATATTAGTATATGCATTTGCATATATTTAGTTTTGTTGAGTGTGGTCATAGAGTGAGTAAACATGTTGATGGTCACAATAGTGACCGCTGGGATAACAGTGAACTTACGTATACAATATAAATCAATTGCAGTTGCTAGTGAAAATGACAAAATATTGCACTAAATTCAAAATTAAAATGTTACAATTTACAATAATTGTGTTGTAATACTTGTAGCATTGATATGAAAATTTGATATTATATTTTACCAAAACATTTTTTTTTTTAAATGCGGTGATGGTTGTATTTTTTGTTTTTTTATCTCAGTGTTCCTATCAATGTTGTATTTTTTTATGCATAATAGTAACTCTAGAATGTGATCAAACAGTTTAAAATAGCTGAGCTAAGATATATATAACAATTTTTATGACTGCAGAAATATGTGATTTCAGTACTCACCTTATCCCATTGTGACCGAGCATAAAACCTCAATTTTTCACACAATTTTCCAAAAAAAATTATTGATTATTTCAAAAGGTTACTAATGACACATCATTTGGATATTTCCATGTCTGGGAATAATTTGGGATTAAATGGGTTAAGAACATTAAAAATGTAGTGCTTTCTTGTACTCAAGTAAATCTTTGA
Source organism: Schizothorax lantsangensis (assembly GCA_027422415.1). NCBI lineage: Eukaryota > Metazoa > Chordata > Actinopteri > Cypriniformes > Cyprinidae > Schizothorax > Schizothorax lantsangensis. Next base: position 1,799,186 of record CM049857.1, on the reverse strand, counting down.
ATTACTTTCACCTGAGTAAAAGATAGAAAGTACTTGAATTCTAATGTAATTAAGTATTAAATGATATTTAATATGAAACGTAGTGCAGTAAAAAGTATAATATTATGCTTTGGAATGTTGTGAAGTAAAGTTTTCTAAAGAAAACACTGATAAAATACAGACACTTGAAAAGTACTTTTAAAGCAGAATAAAAATACTTCACTACTGTCCGCCTCTGGTTATTTGAATATCTATTTTTAATATTTCTAGAATGTTAAAATGTCCAGTTTTCTTGTTGTGAGTATAACGTTATTTAAAGGTTACAAAAACGTTTCTTAGAAAGTTCATTAAAAAATATTACATTATTATTAATATTCTAAAAACCTTAAAATATCTAGTTTTTTGTCGTCATTATAATATTATTTTGAGATTACAAAAACGTTTCTGCAACATTATTCTAACTTTGTTTTACCCAAAATATAACATGATTTGAATGTTTATTTTAATATTCTAAGAATGTTAAAGTATCCAGTTTTCTTGTTGTGATTAGAACGTTATTTAAAGGTTGCAAAAACATTTCTTAGAACGTTCATCAAAAAATATTGCTGTTATTAGAACATTTATTTTTAGTATTCTAAGAACGTTAAAATGTCTAGTTTTTTGTCGTTCTTTGAAAATACTTGTTACACCAAAAAAAATAAAATTGGTGTAGAAACTATTTTTGCTCGGAAACTAGTAAATTTCACAAACAATTACAAAGAAACGGCAAGTAACACTGAATTAAATGTGAAATTCTAAATTAGAAAAACTCAACATTTTCCTGTAAAATGTTCTCCAATAATCTTTGTTTTATTTACAACTTCTAAAAATCATTCTAAGAATGTTAAAGTGTCCAGGTTTCTTGTTGTGATTAGAAAGTTATTTAAAGGTGGCAAAAACTTTTCTTAGAACGTTCATCAAAAAATATTGCTGTTATTAGAACATTTATTTTTAGTATTCTAAGAACGTTAAAATGTCTAGTTTTTTTGTCGTCATTATAATGTTATTTAAAGGTTACAAAAACATTTATTACAACTTTTTACTATCTTTAACTTCATTTAAAATATAACATTATTTTAACATTTATTTTTAATATTCTAAGAATCTTCAAATGTCCAGTTTTCTTGTCGTTTTAGAACGTTATTTAAATGTTGCAAAAACGTTTCTTAGAACGTTCACACAGAACGTGTATTTGCGTCTAAAAACGTCATGTTACCGTCAAATAAAACAGTTGCCGTGGCAAACAAAAGCTGGCAATGCATGCCCCGCCTCCGGGGTCTTCTGATTGGTCCACTGTTCTGGAACTGACATTGATGAGCGATGCTGTGTCTTAAAAACAAAATTCTGCAAAAGTCGTGAGATGTAAGTGCAGCTGTCAAACATCTGGCACGTTTACATAGAAAAACAACGGGAAAGTAGTGCATTGGAATGGAAAAACACATACTGTGTGAACGGCTCCTGAGAATATTCATCAAGTACAAATAACATCATAAGAACGTTTTGAGAATGTATTAAGAAGGTTTTCTTAACGTTATAAGAACATGTATCAAATGAACAGTTTATTTGCAAAAACAGATAGGTTTTTATTACGTTATCATGTTTTTATTGTGTTAGTTAGCTGTATTGTTTAACCTAATCAAAACAACCCAGCTGCAGTTTGATTGAGATTAATGGGAATGCACAATGAAAAAACATGATTTTTGAAAATTGTTAAAAACGGAGTTATCTGTTTTTGCAAATGAACTCTTCAGATATTAATAAAGTTAAAAGAACGTTCCATAAGCATTACTTTAAGAACATTTTGTCCTAACATTTATACAGCATTTAAAAAACATTAGTCATGAGAACGGTCATTCTTACAAAAACATTATTGATACATTGTTCATGGAATGTTTTATTTCTGAAACAAATTTGCATAAATCTAAAATGGAATGTTCCCTTAAAGTTTGCATAACCAAAAAAAAAAAAAAAAAAAGTCTTAAAAATCTGGGCGTTGTTAAAAAACATTCAGAAATAAAAATGTTATAGCATAATGGGAACATTAGCACAACGTAGAACATATCTCTGATCGCTGGGAATATAGTACTGTACTGCATGTACTCTTTTTGTGGAATAATACTATATAGTTTTGAGTGAACAGGCAAGTTTAGCAAGTCCTGTCACTGTGAACTCTATATTTCAGTTGATTTAATTTATTCTACTCAGTTCTTTCTGCCGTACTGAGAGAAATGAAGTAGTACATTGTGAACATTTATGCATTTATACATTTAATGGCCAAACAGATCTTTATGAAAGTTCACAATATTGTTGCAGAAGAAATAAATATTTTTCATCAGGTTAGATATTGATTATTAATCACTCCAAACCCTTTATATAAACCCCTCTCACTCATCTGCCATGTTTGTAGTTTTTGTTTTGCATTTTTAAATTGTGTTTGTAGTTCTTTCACTGGAAATAGTAAAGCTGGGTACTTTTGGGATAATCATTTCAACATACTACGATTTGGAAAACACTAAATATAACTTTGAACACTGTACTGCAGGATAGAGTGTATGTGAATTAGGATGCATATATAAAGTATAATAAAAAGTATATGCATATATATGAAGTATATTAAAAATTGTATTTAGAATTAAATAATCCTTATTTATGTATAAATATTAAATTAATTATATAGTAATATTTTAATGAGTAATAATATAATATATTAAAATAATTAAATAATATATTAATTAATTAATTATATATTTTATAAAAGAATATTTATGTTGTATTATATTTAAATATTAATATTTAAATAATAATATTGCACTAATACGGCCAAAAATTTTGCACATTTCAATGATTGTAAATACTAAATGGAATAATTTAAAAATGAAATGAAATAAAGTCAATATTAATTAGTTGTTCTAATTCTGTATGACCTAATTATAATAATAATAATAATAATAATAATAATAATAAGTGACCATCTTCAAGCTTTAACAATATATATGCAAAAATGTCAGATTTTTTCCATACAACTTGTGCCATATTTTATACAAAACAACAGGGTTTGGTGCAAAACAAACCGAAATCAATATATTCTTTAGTGACGTTGCTCCTCTGTGCACGACTGTGCATGAGACTGTTAAAAAGTTTAAATAGTATATATTTATGTTTCATATATTTTTGCAATAGGCTGATGTGAATGTGGGTTGTAAATGTACTTAAAATGATGCAACAAATCAATATCCAATGCAATAAAATCTTCATGATTTCATATATCCTTCAGTTTTGGGGTGAAATACGACTCTTGATAGTTTTCATGATTTTCACACTGCTTTAGGTCTGAAGTTTTTAATGCAAAATGACTTGCTTTTAAAACAATGTTGTTGATGTGTGTTGGTGAAGCAGGGATTTAACTGAAGGAGAAATCTGAGCTGGACACGACTGGAAAAGCACTTACATTCACATTAACCCTGAACGTGTGTGTGTTTGTGTAAGAAATCTCGCTTCAGGCGCTGTGTGTTTGTGTGTGAGATTGTGCACGGAGTTATTCGCTGGTTCTGGAGGGGACGCTAGCAAAGGTCAAAGGTCACGCTGGACATCGCTCAAACAAACAGCAGATCTCAGACGTCTGTGTTTCTCTTTCTCTTTCTCTTCTCACCGCAGGCGAAGCTGTTTCACCACCACTAACCTGAGAAACAGACCAGAGATGAGACACGAGGGAAATATTTCACCCTGAAATCTGGAGAAAGAAATAAGAAACTATATTTTGCACAAGGCATAAGTCACACTATGACTTTATTTTCATGAGTATTAAACGTGAAACGCCATTCCAAACCCATTTTACCTCCTAATGCGATGTTTCCTGGTTAATCAGGACATTCGATTAAAAAAATATTAATGTAGAGCAGGATTTTATCCGTGAGGAATTGATTGGATGGTGAAAAATATGGGAGAATGCAAAAAAAAGTCATATCTAACCTGGTAAATAAATAAGATTATAATGGAAAACTGTAAGTAATCAACAGATTAAATGCATTATTTTCATAAATGCATTACAGTGATTAGAATTAGATTTTGGGGGTGCTTTATTATCATGAAAATAATGTTGAATAAATAGATAGATAGATAGATAGATAGATAGATAGATAGATAGATAGACAAACAGACAGAAAGATAGATAAAATAATTTTAATATAATATATAATAAATATATTTGTAATGCAATACTGTAAGCAACAGAATAAATGCATTATTTTCATAAATACATTACAGTGATGAAAATGAGATTTTGGGAGACTCAAAAGTCCTTATTTTATCATGAAAATAATGTCTAATATAATATAATATAATATAATAATCTTACTATTTTACAACTGTACATTTTCAACATATTACATGATTATTTTCATAAATACAGTGATGTGAATGACTTTGGGAGATTCAAACTTGCTAAATAATGCAAAACATATATATATTTTTTTAATTATATTTTTATGCAAAAATGCATTTTAAGAATTGTGCAGATGGACACAGCTTGTGAATATTCTTCACACACACACACACACACACACACACACACACACACACACACACACATAGTTGGTGAGAGTCGTGGTCAGTTATCTCTGGGTCACACATTCATCCTGTCCTATTACGACGGACACCGCAGTGAAATAGACCAATACATCAGTGTCACACGGCCACGAGAGTGTGTGTGTGTGTGTGTGTGTGTGTGTGTGTGCGCGCTCTCCAGCTCAGAAACACACACACTCTTCATATGTGGAAACATACCGGCTCATATTTCCTGCGGATATAATCTGTGTTTGTTTCATATGTCTCTCTCTCTCTCTCTCTCTCTCTCTCTCTCTATAGGTGACTAACTGGAGATCCATAGAGGCAGTTTGCTTTGACACAGCACACACAATTATTGGGTAAAATGTCTTCTTTTTTTAAACTCGACTTTTTTGATTGTTACTTTGCAGTATTGATATATTTCTTTTCTCTTCTTGTTGCAGTGCATTCTGGAATTGCCTAATCGGAGAAGGATTCATGCGATGCTGCCTTTTGATTTTGGCCAAAAGAAGTCAAAATGATGCTATTGCCTTTACAGGAAAAAACTAGAAAAACTGAATAAAATAGCCTGAATAACAGTAATAAAAATGATACAAATATAATAATAAAATGTATAAAAATATAGTAATATTTTTTATATATATATTTGGAATTGTTTTATATATATTTTTTAAAATAAATAAATTATAATTATTTTAACTTAATGATGTATATTCATTTTTAATTAAAAATATTTTATGCAATATATAATTTATGCATATGATGCATTATATAATGATGTGTAGAGAATGAGCAAAAGCAGAATAAAAGAGTCTGAAAAATACTAAAATATAATACAAAAATAAAAAATAAATTTTATAATTATTATTACAGTATAATTTATTATTGTTTTTTATTATAATTATTCTAAATGAATGATACATTAATATATATATTAATTTGAATGAAATTATATATCTATATTAGCTGATGCCCGTGCCTTTTTAGGACCTGCCTATGATACATCATAATGCTGTCTATATAGTCAGCAAAAACAGAATAGTCTGAAAAACAGTAATACATAGTAATTACAACAACAACAATAATAATAAAACAATACAAATGTAAAAATAATATTAAATAAAATAAAAAGTAATAAAATAATAATAATAAAAAAGTCTGAAAAAGAGTGATGGTGTCTATGAAGTGCGCTCAGTCACTTCTGAGGTTGATTGAAGTGATGATATATAGGAGGCAGACAGTGAGGGAGCTGACTTGGTTTTAGAACAGAGTCACTCTGCACTTGTTTTTCATTCTCTAGTTGAAGCACATGGTTCAGTGAACTCATAGAGAGAGAGAGAGAGAGATGCTCTACAGGCCGTCTCACACACACACACACACACACACACACACACACACACACACACACACACACACACACACACACACACACACACACTCGCTGCCCCCTGTCCTGCTGGCTAAATATCAGTCCTCTGAGGCATTGGTTTGGAACGCTTCAGAGATGGAGTGATAAAATCCAGGAGAGAGAGAGAGAGAGAGAGAGAGTTCAGTCTCTCCAGAGTGTTTTCCATGTTTTTTTCTCTCACAGTGGGAAGAGAGACCAAAGGTAAACATCAGCGGCGCGTCAGGGTGGAAAACACACTCATTTATTTTTCATCTTTTCATTTTTCATCCTCCCCATTCAATTATCCGTTTGCTGTCACCGCTGGAAACCACATTTAGTGATTTTCAGCCGAGTGAGTTTGCCGGAAACATCAGCTTTTGGAGGATTCACAAACATACGGATGAATATACCTCCATACCGCAACAAAACACGGTAAAAACACGGTACTTCATTACAAAACAACTGCCCACCAAACACTGAGACTCTTACTATAGGGTTTATTTTAATGCTACTAAATATATTTCAGGTTGTATATGTTAAAATAAAACACAAAATATGTGTTCAACATGGTACAAGTACATTAAATTGAATACTTTATTAAATTATGTATTAAATTAATAAAAAAAGTAAATTATAATATATATGTACACACATATTTTATATAAATATACATTTATTTGTATATTTTTTATTAAATTAACTGTTAAATTATTTATGAAATATATACTTTTAAATATATAATACACAATATATAAAATGCACTATATATATATATACACACACACACACACACACACACACACACATACTATTCATTTATTAAATTATATATATTATTGTTACTATATATATATATATATATATATATATTGTATATGTTATATATAACACAAACACTATTTGTGTGTAAAATATATGTATATATGACAGTATATTATTTATTCAATTATGAAATATAAACATTTAAATATAAGTGTATTTAATTTAATATATATAAAATAACCACCACACACACACACACATAAATAACATAATAATATTATATAATATAATACATACATATTATCATATATATTATTTATATTTATATAATATAATAATATATATATAATATAATAATTATAAAATGTTATCTATAAAATATATACATTTAAATTTACATAAATTGTATATAATTAATTGATAAAATATACTACATAAAAATATAAACTTAAAACGATAAACTGGGTTATCATACTACTTAGAAATGTAGATTTGAGTGTTTTTTCCTGGTTTTTATGTTATTAAAACTCTGCCTGTGAGACGTTCAGATGTCAGACAGTCAGCGGTCAGCAGACAGACTTAATATGGAAATAATATGGAAAAACGTCCCCTTTCATAAGAAACCCAGTAAAAGCCTCCTGACCCCGTGAGAAAGAGTGTTTTAATGCTTCCGCTTCAGTCCTCGTCGGTCTGGAGTCATGCGCTGGATCTCGCTCGAGGTCACATGAGGTGACCCCGCTCTGTTCCTCGGTCATTTTCTGTGGAACGACTGCGTTATTAACGGCTGTTTTACTCGGTACAGGCTGTGAGGAATCCATCGGCCCGGTTAAACAGCTCAAATCTGACCGTTGTGCCTTCAATGTGCCACTTAAACTGAAACTAGCCTAAAATATTTCCACTTTTTACTCCTCTCTCCCTCAGGCCGAACACACACACACTCTCACACTCACACACTCATGTGTTTGATAATATTGATCGTTCTAATCATTCTGCAGATATAGGGCTTTCTGATAAACCTGCTGTAAATATTCTGCGCTCCCGAGAGGAAGGAAATGAAAGCCGCTCGGCGTCGTATTTCCTCTTGATTGTGTTTGTTTTCTTGTGTAATAATCAATGTGTTCAGGACGGATATGAGCTATGAGTATCATTTCTCTCTCGATCACACATTCATGAAAGCTCTTCACACACATTGTGCTTCAGTTGGAGATAAACCGGATGAACTAATAGTCTGTTCATTGATCGTGAATGACTCTGATCTGATTGGCTGGTCGTTCTGTGTTTTGTTGTGTGCTTGTTTTCATTCGCAATACTGTAATCAAATGCTGTTTCTAACGTATCAGATTCATAACATGACACTTCAGGAAAAGTATAAAAGCCCATTTCTGCCACATAAGGAAATATCCCGTTGGTAAACCATCATTATGACAGAAAATCATGATTATGAGATAAAAGTAGAAATTATGACAAAAATGTCTAAAAATATCAAGGACAAAAATATGAAACGCTAGGCATAATTATGAGATAAAGAGTTTATTTTATGTCAAAATTATGATATAGTAAATCATAATTATGAGACAAAATTATGACAAAGTTATAATTATGACAAAAAGTGACAAACATGAGAAGTCATTATGAATAATCTAAATTATGAGATACTTGTTCATAATTATGACATAAAAAAGTCACAAATATAAAAAGTCATAATTATGAGATGAAAAGTAGAAAATATGACAAAAATGTTTAACTGAAACATCAAGATCAAAATATGAGATGCTAGGCATAATTATGAGATAAAAAGTTAATTATGAGTAAATTATGAGATAGTAAATCATAATTATGAAACAAAAGATCAAAATTACGTCAGAAAGTTATAATTATGACAAAAAGTCACAAACATGAGAAGTCATAATTATGAAAAATCTAATTTATGAGATACTAGTTCATAATTGAAATAAAAGTTCAAAATTATGATAGAAAGTGATAATTATGATGTAAAAAGTGACAAACATGAGAAGTCATTATGAATAATCTAAATTATAAGATACTAGTTCATAATTATGAGATAAAAAGACAACATTATGACAGAAATATATAATTATGACATAAAAAGTCACAAATATAAAAGTCATAATTATGAGATGAAATGTAGAAAATATGACAAAAATGTATAGCTAAAACATCAAGATCAAAAATATGAGATGCTAGGCATAATTATGAGATAAAAAGTTCATTATGAGTAAATTATGAGATTAAAAGTCAAAATTATGAGATAGTAAATCATAATAAAATGTTAATTCAAAAAGTTAGAATTATGACACAAACATGGGAAGTCATAATTATGAAAAATCTAAGTTATGAGATAATACTTCATAATTATGAGATAAAAGGTCAAAATTATGGCAGAAATATATAATTATGACATAAAGAGTCACAAATATAAAAAAGATAAAGTAGAAAATATGACAAAAATGTATAACTAAAAACATCATGGTCAAAAATATGAGATGCTAGGCATAATTATGAGATAAAAACTTAATTATGAGTCAGTTATGAGATTAAAAGTCAAAATTATGATGTAGTCGATCATGATTATGAAATAAAAGGTCAAAATTACAACAAAAAGTTATAATTAGGACAAAAAGTCACAAACATGAGAAGTCATAATTATGAAAAAGCTAAATTATGAGATACTAGTTCATAATTATGAGATTAAAGGTCAAAATTATGACAGAAAGTTATAATTATGACATAAAAAGTGACAAACATGAGAAGTCATGAATAAACTAAATGTCACCGTTAAAAAATATTTTAATCAATTTATTTATTTATTTATTTTAATATATTATTTTAATTAATTACTTTATTTATTTATTGACTTTTTCATAATCTTTCTGTAAAATATTCCCATGACATGTTGTTTATGATTTACTGGATAAGGATTAAGAATGAAAATAATAATAATAATATATATATATTTTTTTTTATCACAATTTCTGCCCAAATAAATGTTTCAGACCTTGGCATCTATGTTCATCTAAATTATATGTTATAAAAAATATTAAGGGGTTAGTATTTAAATTCTTGTTTTGTGTAATTGTAATAGATTTTCAGTCATCTTGAGGCTCTGTAGCGTGTGTCTGTGAGTGTGATGAACTCAGGATTATTCATGTGTTTCTCTGCTGTTGTTCTCTTGATTTCTCTGTTTAAACACCTGCTCTGCTGTCTGTCTCTCTCTCTCTCTCTCTCTCTCTCTGTCCGTCTGTCTGTCTCTCTCTCTCTCTCTGTCCGTCTGTCTGTCTGTCTGTCTCTCTCTCTGTCCGTCTGTCTCTCTCTCTCTGTCCGTCTGTCTGTCTCTCTCTCTCTCGTCTGTCTCTCTCTCTGTCCGTCTGTCTCTCTCTCTCTCTCTGTCTCTGTCTCTCTCTCTGTCCGTCCGTCTGTCTCTCTCTCTCTCTGTCCGTCTGTCTGTCTGTCTGTCTGTCTGTCTCTCTCTCTCTCTCTCTCTGTCCGTCCGTCTGTCTCTCTCTCTCTAGCTCTCGTGGTGTTTTGCCAAAGTAATTACACACTATGAGGTGAATGGTGTTTTCACACTCTCATTCTGCTGTATCCAGATGGATGAAGCTGCTGTGTGTGTGTGTGTGTGTGTGTGTGTGTGTGAATCTCATATGTGATGTGTGTTTCTCTGTGGGATCTGATGCTCACTCTACAGGTGGAAAATCATTATGCAGAGCTGTCTGTCTGTCTGTCAGATGGTGAGTGATCATTCAAGCACAAAGCAGTCACTCTATACACACACACACACACACACACACACACACACACACACACACTGGCACGCATGCACACACACACACACACACACACACTGGCACGCATGCACACACACACACACACACACACACACACACACACACACACACACACACACACACACACTGGCACGCACACACACACACACACACACACACACACACACACACACACTGGCACGCACACACACACACACACACACACACACAAATGCTGTGACCATAAAAAGCTGTCAGTCACAGACGACATGAACAGAATAAAACACAAGCGTCTCTTCATGTGTTGATTTATCTGTCTGTGTGTTTCTATCTATCTGTCTCAGTGTTGTTTCTGTATTATTTATAGGCTGTTATAGTATTTAATAGTATTTAGAATTAGCTTTTACTTTTTGACATTTTGAATATGTTATTTATACTGTATTTTATTTTAACAATTAATTTATTTTAATACTTTAACAGTTTAATTTAACTTTAACTGCATGAGAGCTGGAAGATATTTTCATTCGTTTTTAACTTTGTTCCCTGAAAACATTTTATTTTATTTTAAGTTTTAGTAAATTTGTTATGTGCTTCTGACATTTTTATTAGTTTAATAAAATAAAATAAAATAAAAAAACGTAGCTTTTTATTTTTATTTCAGTATTAGTTTTAGTCATTTTAGTTCTACAGATTCAACTTATTTCAGTTACACGGTTAAAAAAATGAAGTAATCTAAACAAAGATTATTCAAGTATATTTTCAGTCTGTTTACTTAAAAATGTCATGTTTATTTCAATGCTCTACCTGTTGTTTCTTTTGAAATTGTTTCAAAGTAAATCATACATTGCAAATATTTAATTTTTAAAATTAATTAAATTTAATATTTGTATTTTCTTTTATTTAAACATATTATTACCAAAATAACCAAAACCGTTTTTAAAAATAATTTTCTCATGTGCTTTTCATAAATTTTTATTTCAGTTTTAGCTTTAGCAATTATAATACTTCACCTTAAACTTATTTCAGTTAAAATGTAAAATTAAATAAATTTTTAATTTGAATGATTATTTTTTACATTATAGTTTTTCCTCTAGTATTTATATATTAAATTTCAGTTTTCTTTTCTTTCTTTATTTTTTTTTAAATTTTTTTTTTACATAGTTTATATTTGAACTCACAATAATAACATTGGTCTATCTATATATTTCTCTCTCTCTCTCTCTCTATATATATATATATACATATGTAAAGAGTAAGCTCCGCCCCCAAACTCTCCCTATTGGCTGAGTCAGTGTTTTTATATCTATGCATCCAGTTCAAGGTTCTTGTTTATTTGTCACATACACAATCATACAGGGTATAATCAGTAGTGTAATGTAACTAAGCATTTTATGTTGCATTCAAGCTATTGAAGTGATCAGTATGTGTCCCGTGGGAATCGAACCCATGACCTATGTGTCGCCAGCGCTATTGATCCAGCAGATGATGAAGATCTCTGCTCAATTTTAGCAGGTTAGTGGGTTTGTATCTGGGTTTTCTGGGCGTTTGCTCTGAGTGTTTGGCCAGACGGGTGTTTATCTGAGCCAAACAACAACAGCAGCACAGAACGAGAGTGTGTGAGTGTGTGAGTGTGTGAGTGTGAGTGATTTTGGAACAGAGCTCATTTCTGCAGTTTCAACATGAGTGTTTGGCTTCTGTGTTGTTCAATGCATCATTAGAATTGCAAATCACACACAGCAGTCCGGCGAAGGCCTCATGTTCATGTGAAGTGTGTCATGTTCAGGTGAATGATGGCGAGTCTCTGAACACTTGTGAATCAGATCATCATAACAGGTGTAAACACAAGCTTCTCTCACTGAAACATTCAGTGTTAATCATCATCATAATTTGAGTTTATCAGTGCTTGATTCTAAAGCTGTTACCTGTCACAGTTTGGCCTTGTATACTTTGACCTCATATGTGACCCTGGACCACAAAACCAGTCATAGGGGGAATTTTCTGAAATTGATAATAAATAATCTTTCCATTGATGTATGGTTTGTTATGATAGGACAATATTTGTCTGAGATACAACTATTTGAAAATCTGGAATCTGAGGGTGCAAAAAAATCTAAATATTGAGAAAATCACCTTTAAAGTTGTTCAAATGAAGTTCTTAGCAATGCATATTACTAATCAAAAATTAAGTTTTGATATATTTACGGTAGGCATTTTACAAAATATCTTCATGGAACATGATCTTTACTTAATATCCTAATGATTTTTGGCATAAAAGAAAAATGTATAATTTTGACCCATACAATGTATTGTTGTCTATTGCTACAAATATACCTGTGTTACTTATGACTGCTTTTGTGCTCCAGGGACACATTTATTTTTAATGCTTAATTTATGTCAAATATAGTAAAAAATAAAGTACTTCAATAAAATACTTTATTTAAATGTTTTATTTATTTTATAATTTATTTTAACAGTTAACTTATTTTATGCTTTAAGACGTCATTTATTTATTCATTTATTTATTTTCAAATTGTGATTAATTCAGGTTGTTTTATGTTAAATTCTAAATGTTTTGGACAAATGTTACAGGCAGCAAAAAAAAATTTAATTAGCCCTTTATTAAATGGTTTTCTAGTAAAAATATCTAAAAATGCTGAAAAAGGATTTATTCAAGAATCCAAAAATTACTTGATGATGTTTAGCTAGTTTTTTTTGTCATTTTTTAAATATCACAAAATGCTAAAAAAAGGATAAATTTACTCGAGAAGCAAAAAAATACTTCTTGACATGTTTTAATTAGTCTTTTTTATTTACTTGTTTTTCAGTAAAAAAATTATAATAATGCTGAAAAGAGATCAAATAATTTGAGAAGCAAAAAATATTTCTTAATAACTTTAATTTAGTTTTTTTACCTGTTTTACAGCAAAAAATAAATAAAAATAGAATAATGCTGAACAAATATCTATTCATTTCAGAAGCAAAAAACAACTACTTAATGATTTTTAGCTATTTCTTTGGTCATTTTTTACATATCACAAAATGCTAAAAAAAAAAGGATAAATTTACTCGAGAAGCAAAAAAAAATTACTTCTTGACATGTTTTAATTAGTCTATTTATTTACTTGTTTTTCAGTAAAAAATTCTAAAAATGCTGAAAAAAAGATCAAATAATTTGAGAAGCAAAAAATATTTCTTAATAACATTTTTAATTAGTCTTTTTCTTTTACCTGTTTTCCAGTAAAAAAAAATATATTTAATAATGCTGAAAAAAATATTCTGATTAATTTCAGAAGCAAAAAATGACTTCTTAATGATTTTTTATTAGTCTTTTTTGTTTTCCAGTAAAAATGCCTAAACATGCTAAAAAAAAGACAGACATTTACTTCACCTATTAATGAGTTTTTATATTTTTCAATAAAAGTATCTAAAAATATATATTTTTTCCCCTAGATGTAGTATTTTAGGATTTTTATATACAGTACAGTATTTAACATGAACACTACTTTTGGTTAATATGATGATGATAATAATAATAATTCAACTGTAGATTTTGTATGTGAGCTCAGATGTTCGGATCAGTTACACACAGGTACATGTCATTTAAAGTCATTGAAATCAAATGTCTATAATGTCAGGATGAATATAAATGCTTCTCTCATCCGCTGTGAATGTGTTTCTGTCTCTCTTCACACTCGTTTGACTCTGTTTATCTGCCTCTTCACACACTGTTTGTGTTTCTCTTCTGTTCTTTCTCTTTGTTTTCTCTCTCCACAACATAACCTCATTCATTCACATGTCTCTCTCTCTCTCTTCTGTAGGTCTTTCTCTCCTTCATTTTCTTTCTGGGTCGCAGTTTTGCTCCTAAATGTGATTTCAGAGCCGAAGTTAAATGTCCCAGAGAAACACATAAACCGTTTAAAGAGAGAGAAGCTAACGGCGAGCGGCTGCTTTATTCACGGTACGGATGTTAGTCAGGCTCGAGTGAATGAGGAGAGACCGGTCATCTGTGATTATACTTATAGAGTTCTTCTCAACTAGTTCTTAACTAGTTCTGGGTCACGACACAAACATGAAGTTCTGGTGCGTCACAGATGTCAAAAAAATGTAAACAATGAGAAAAATTTGGAATAATTAAAATATATTGATGTTTTTGATTGAAGTCTCTTCTGCTCATCATAATGACAAATACAGTAAAAATAGTGAGATATTTCTAGAATTTAAAATGACTGTTTTCTATGTGAATATGTGTTAAACTGTAATTTATTTCTGTGATCAAAGCTGTATTTTCAGCATCATTACTCCAGTCTTCAGTGTCACATGATCTTCAGAAATCATTCTAATATGCTGATTTATGATCAAGAAATATTTCTGATTATTATCAATGTTGAAAACAGTTGTGCTGCTTAAAAAAATATACTTTTCTTCATCAAGGATGCATTAAATTGATCAAAAGTGAGAATAAAGACATTTCTAATGTTACAGTATATTTCTATTTCAAATAAATGCTGTTCTTTTGAACTTTCT
>CM049857.1:1731647-1779147 GCA_027422415.1 Schizothorax lantsangensis | reverse complement strand
ATAAGTTAGTTCGATCGATTTCAGTTGATTTTATAAGATTTTTAAGTTAGTTCGATCGATTTCAGTTGATTTATAAGTTAGTTAGTTCGATCGATTTCAGTTGATATTTAGTTTGAATTTCTGTTGTATAGTAGTTCGATCGATTTCAGTTGATTTTATGTTAGTTCGAGATTTCGATCGATTTCAGTTGATTTTATAAGTTAGTTAGTTCGATCGATTTCAGTTGATTTTATAGTTAGTTAGTTCAATCGATTTCAGTTGATTTTATAAGTTAGTTGATTTCAGTTTTTATAAGTTAGTTCAGTTGATTTTATGAGTTAGTTCGATCGATTTCAGTTGATTTTATAAGTTAGTAGTTCGATCGATTTCAGTTGATTTTATAAGTTAGTAGTTCGATCGATTTCAGTTGATTTTATAAGTTAGTAGTTCGATCGATTTCAGTTGATTTTATAAGTTAGTTCGATTGATTTCAGTTGATTTTATAAGTTAGTTCGATCGATTTCAGTTGATTTTATAAGTTAGTTCGATCGATTTCAGTTGATTTTATAAGTTAGTTCGATCGATTTCAGTTTATTTTATAGTTAGTTAATTCAAGATTTCAGTTGATTTTATAAGTTAGTTCGATCGATTTCAGTTGATTTTATAAGTTAAGTAGTTCGATCGATTTCAGTTGATTTTATAAGTTAGATTTCAGTTGATTTTATAAGTTAGTTTGATTTCAGTTGATTTTATAAGTTAGTTCGATCGATTTCAGTTGATTTTATAAGATCGATTTCAGTTGATCGATTTATGAGTTATTTCGATTTCGATTTCGATTTCAGTTGATTTTATAAGTTAGTTTGATATTATAAGTTAGTTAGATTTCCATTTATTTTATAAGTTAGTTCGATCGATTTCAGTTGATTTTATAAGTTAGTTCGATCTTTAGATTTCATTAATTTTATAAGTTAGTTTCGATTTTGTTACGGGGCTGACGAGAGTGAGACATGCGGATCCATCTCAAGTTATAGAGGACATGGATTCGGACAGTCAGTATTAGGGCAGAGATTCCAAGGGCAAGCGTTCGACGATCGGCGAACAGTATTAAACCAGGAGCACGGGCAGAATTACACAGGAAATCTAATCGGAAAACACGAACGCTTTGTTGCAGCGGGGCTCAATACTCGGCCGTTGAAGGTCCAGGGTTTATAAGTTGAGTAGTTCGATCGATTTCAGTTGATTTTATAAGTTAGTTCGATCGATTTCAGTTGATTTTATAAGTTAGTTCGATCGATTTCAGTTGATTTTATAAGTTAGTTCGATCGATTTCAGTTGATTTTATAAGTTAGTTTGATCGATTTCAGTTGATTTTATAAGTTAGTTCTTTAGATTTCCATTCATTTTATAAGTTAGTTCGATCGATTTCAGTTGATTTTATAAGTTATTTCTATCGATTTCTGTTCATTTTATAAGTTAGTTCGATCGATTTCAGTTGATTTTATAAGTTAGTTATCGATTTCCAGTTGATTTTATAAGTTAGTTCGATCGATTTCAGTTGATTTTATAAGTTAGTTCTATCGATTTCAGTTGATTTTATAAGTTAGTTCGATCGATTTCAGTTGATTTTATAAGTTAGTTCGATCGATTTCAGTTGATTTTATAAGTTAGTTCTTTAGATTTCCATTAATTTTATAAGTTAGTTCGATCGATTTCAGTTGATTTTATAAGTTAGTTCGATCGATTTCAGTTGATTTTATAAGTTTATGTCTATCGATTTCTGTTCATTTTATAAGTTAGTTCGATCGATTTCAGTTGATTTTATAAGTTAGTTCTTTAGATTTCCATTCATTTTATAAGTTAGTTCAATCGATTTCAGTTGATTTTATAAGTTAGTTCTTTAGATTTCCATTCATTTTATAAGTTAGTTCAATCTATTTCAGTTGATTTTATAAGTTAGTTCTTTAGATTTCCATTCATTTTATAAGTTATTTCGATCGATTTCAGTTGATTTTATAAGTTAGTTCGATCGATTTCAGTTGATTTTATAAGTTAGTTCGATCGATTTCAGTTGATTTTATAAGTCGATTTCATTCATTTTATAAGTTAGTTCGATCGATTTCAGTTGATTTTATAAGTTAGTTCTTTAGATTTCCATTAATTTTATAAGTTAGTCCGATCGATTTCAGTTGATTTTATAAGTTAGTCCGATCGATTTCAGTTGATTTTATAAGTTAGTCCGATCGATTTCAGTTGATTTTATAAGTTAGTTCGATCGATTTCAGTTGATTTTATAAGTTAGTTCGATCGATTTCAGTTGATTTTATAAGTTAGTTCTTTCGATCGATTTCAGTTGATTTTATAAGTTAGTTCGATCGATTTCAGTTGATTTTATAAGTTAGTTCTTTAGATTTCAGTTGATTTTATAAGTTAGTTCTTTAGATTTCAGTTGATTTTATAAGTTAGTTCGATCGATTTCAGTTGATTTTATAAGTTAGTTCTTTAGATTTCAGTTGATTTTATAAGTTAGTTCTTTAGATTTCCATTAATTTTATAAGTTAGTTCGATCGATTTCAGTTGATTTTATAAGTTAGTTCTTTAGATTTCAGTTGATTTTATAAGTTAGTTCTTTAGATTTCAGTTGATTTTATAAGTTAGTTCTTTAGATTTCAGTTGATTTTATAAGTTAGTTCTTTAGATTTCCATGAATTTTATAAGTTAGTTCTTTAGATTTCAGTTGATTTTATAAGTTAGTTCGATCGATTTCAGTTGATTTTATAAGTTAGTTCGATCGATTTCAGTTGATTTTATAAGTTAGTTCGATCGATTTCAGTTGATTTTATAAGTTAGTTCGATCGATTTCAGTTGATTTTATAAGTTAGTTTGATCGATTTCAGTTGATTTTATAAGTTAGTTCTTTCGATTTCAGTTGATTTTATAAGTTAGTTCTTTAGATTTCAGTTGATTTTATAAGTTAGTTCGATCGATTTCAGTTGATTTTATAAGTTAGTTCGATCGATTTCAGTTGGTTTTATCGAGTAGCTGTGTCAGTTTTCCGCTTTATCAGCTCATGAATATTAATGACTCCCAGCCGTCTCTGATTCGCTGAAAGGCAAACTTTTGCTATATCGGTTTGATTATCGACACATCTGTTCGGCAGAGGCTCAAAATCCTCGTTTTATGTGGCCGGCAACAATTTATGATCTTTGCACTGTGGCTAAGCATAATGGAAAATGAAAATATAATGATTATTTCCCAAAAAGCGCCTTCCTCCCTCTCTCTCTCCCGCTTCTAATGGTTAGCAGAGCCGCGGGTGTGTGTGATATCGAGTGCTACACACACACACACACATACGGGTTATTGTAGTGGCTTTTCTATCTGATGGCTGTGTTCAGTGTTAATGGCCTCTCATTATGACGGAGTGATTTCAGAGGAAAGCGAGTGAAGTTTAGAGGAATATCCGCAGCTTTAATGGCTGCTACAGTAAATATGTTGCAGTCTCTCTCTCTCTCTGATTACAGTATAAGGAACATGATGGCGCTCTTTGTAATTTGTTTCTGGTGAGTTATTTACTCCATCTGTTTCTCCGACTGATACAGGAATCAGTCACGACACGACCAACTAGTTCACCAATCAGTCCGGCTAAAAGTGGAAATCACTGATTGTTTCTGTTTCTCATGAAAACCAGTTTCTGTGCTCCTCTGATGTGGATTTGAGGACTGATTCTCACGAGGTTTCCAGCAGATCTGAGTAAAGGAAGGTGTGTATCTTTACCTGAACAGACATCAGGGATTCACAACGGTTAGCCAGACCCCTTTAATGTAAAATATTTAAACCTGAGTTTATTAAAAGTTATTCTTTCAATAATTTAATAATACATTTGCATGTTCATGGTTCTCTGATGTTGGTTAATGATCACATGACATGCAGGTAAACAAATAAAATATTTCATATTCTTTAGGAAGAATTTATATTTTTTATTTTTAATGATTAATAAAAAAAATTACATGTATGTTATTTAATTTTTAAAACGTGTTTTATTTTGATTTTGATATTTTATTATTTATTTTATTTTCACATTTTGATTATTTAATTTTTGTTAAGTGTTTTATTTTGAATTGTTTATATTCTAAAATTATTTATTTAATTTTATTTTTTTAAATTGCATTTATTTTTAGTAAGTGTTTTATTTCAATTGTTTCTATTCTATTCTATGTATTTTATTTTGTTTGTTTTTATTTTTTAATTATTTGTATTTTTATTATTGAATTAATTTTAGTGTTTTATTTGTATTGTTTTATTTTAAAATTATTTATTTTAAAATTTTACAATTTTACAATTGCATTCATTATTAGTAAGTGTTTTTTGATTATTTCTATTCTTTAATTATTTATTTAAATTTTTAAATTTTTATGATTTAATAATGTTTATTAATTTTTTATTTTTTGTACTTTTTAATAACATTATTATGAATGAATTATTAGCTTTTCATTAACTCACTAACCCCAGTTTGGGAAATCATCAGCACAAATAAAGTACATTCAGATCTCACATGTGCATTTTAAACTGATTTAAAAACAACATTTAAAAAATTGTCTATTGTTGCATACTGCAAACTATTTGTTAGAAAAGGGGAGGGGCAAGTATATCATCCTCCAATCACAGCTCGGTATGCAAATAAACCGCCACCCACTCCAGAATGCTCCATTATTTATTTACAGGAAGGAATTTTGAGAATCAAGTGTGTGTGTGTGTTTTGAACATATGTACACATGTGTGTGTTGTAATATTGTCTGGCAGTCAAATCAACACACACACACACACACACACACACAGAGAGTCTTCCCTGAGCCGTGTGTGTGTGTGAGTCAATCACACGCACTAGTTCACAGGTTTATGATGTGCTTTTAATTAAGATTCATTAGAATAGATATTTCTCATTAGAGCACAGTCCCCTACAGACCTTCATGATGAACCTGTCAGTCAAAGCAGCCCTGAGTTCACAGAAACAAACTCTCTCTGTCTCTCTTCACACTCGGGTGGACAGCGAAGCAGCAGAATCACTATAAAACAGCTTCTGAATGAGCCTCAAATCTGCAGTTTCACCCTTAAATGTGATGAACGCTAAACTTATGTCATATGAAGGTTCCTTTCTGGTCAAATGTCTTGTTAAATATAGAAAATGCGTCACATTATGAGAGTAAAATGACTTCGCTGTTTCACTTTAATGGTTCAAAATTACATTTGGCCTTGAAGTCCTGTTTCGACAGTAGAGAGACGTTTAATTAAAGGTTTGTTACTCAGAGGTGACAGACTTAACATATTGAATTCGAAATTTAAGTGTTTTATTTAGATTTTTAAAAATACTTTTTATTGTAGTTTTAAATTTTTAGAATTTATTATTAATTTATTTAATTTTTAGTAAGTTTGTAATTTTGATAGTTTCTCATTTAAGATTGTTTTTTTCTTTTTATGCTTCAATTAAATTTTAAGTGTTTCATATTGTTTGTGTTTATTTTAAAATAATTTATTTTAATTTTACATTTTTAAGATTTATTTGATTTTTAGTATGTTTTTCATTTGATTGTTTCTATTTTATATTAGCAAGTGTTTTTTATTTATTTTGTTTAAGTATTTCTTTTAATTTTACATTTTTATGATTCAATTCATTTTTACTTTGTTTCTATTTTAAATGTATTTATTTTAATTTTACATTTTTTTTTTAGGTTTTATTTTTTTTGAGTATTTTATTTTATTTCCTTTTTTATATTTTAAGTATTTGTTTTCATTTTACATTTTTACGATTTAATTAATTTTTAGTGTTTTATTTTGATTGTTTCTATTTTAAAAATATTTATTTCCATTTTTCCATTTTGATTGTTTAATTATTTTTTTGTGTTTTGTTTTGATTGTTTTGATTTTAAAATATTTATTTTAATTTTACAGTGGCAGCAGCATCTTTTTAAAACAGCATGTCAATGTGGCTCAGATTTGATGTTTACCCTCAAAAGTGATAATAACAAAGTTTCCTTTTGCATTTTTTTTTCTGGTCAAATGTCCTGTTAAATATAGAAAATGCATCAGTTTATGAGCGTATGGCTTGTAAACGCCGTTTCAGTTTAATGGTTCAAAATTACATTTAAACTCAGTGTCACAGACCTGAATCACAAGTCATGTAGTTTCATGTTTCGACAGCAGAGAGACGTTCAATTAAAGGTTAATTAATGGCAACTTACACTTTTCTGTTCATTTACACTTTTAGCTTTATTAACATACAGAGAAGAAAAGGAGAGGCACAAAGACTGTGACGTTGAGTTGAGTTAGTGAAGCTGATGGAGAAAAGCAGCGTGTGAGTTTTCAGAGAGTTTCACAGTCTGATGAATAATTACATTAAGTGTGAGAGCGAAACAATCACGGCTCTCCAGAGAGAAATGAAACTCCCACTGCTTCAGTCTGCAGTTTAACTCGCTCCACACTTCAGTGTCTTGAGCTCCGGCTCACATGATCCTCCACATTTACATCAGTGACGGAGCGGTGTTCATCACATCTTCATCAGAGCTGCTGTTGAGAAGGTTATGATCATTGATTGTGATCGACAGATGATGAACATCATCACAGACCTTCAGCTTCAGATTCATTTATGAAACATGAACTTAAAGTTTGTGACTAATGAACAGTTATAAAAACATTTTCAGTAAATTTCACAAATAATAACATAGAAACGGCAAGTAACTATGGAAGCATTTCTGCCACTGACGAAATAAATAAGTAAATAATAATAATAAAAAGGGTAATTGCGACTTTATCTCACAATTCTGAATTTATATCTCACATTTTTGAAAATATATAAAGAGTGTGTGTGTGTGTGTGTGTGTGTTTGTGACAAATGAGGACATACATTTGTATAATGACATGGGTATGACAAGGAGAAGGTGACTTATCAGGACATTGCCCCATGTCCCCACTTTTGAAAACGCTTATAAATCATACAGAGTGAGTTTTTTGGGGGAAAGTAGAAATGCACACAGTCTCCTGTAAGGAGTAGGTTTAGGTGTAGGGCAATAGCACATACAGTTTGTACAGTATAAAAACCATTACACCTATGGAATATCCCCACTTTTCACAAAAACAAACGTGTGTGTGTGTGTGTGTGTGTGTGTGTGTGTGTGTGTGTGTGTGTGTGTGTGTGTGTGTGTGTGTGTGTGTGAGTGTGAGTGTGTGTTTGTGTGTCAGTGCCAGTAATGAGAGAATTCTTATTGCACTGTGCTCGTTTAATTAACACTGATTCAACTGGTCGTTTATTAACGAGGGAACCTCAGGATTCATTTTAAATTATCTCCTGCAAAACCCCTTTCTAACCTGTCAACACACAACACACACACACACACACTCTTCATGCTTGACTCTGTGTGTGTGTGTGGTCAATTGTTGCCGACAGCTTTGTTGTAGGTCTGTAATGATCAGAGCAGGAATCTGTGTGGTCCATCTCTGGAGCTACTGACCCTCATACAACCTCATTACAGTCAGAACACACACACACACACACACACACACACACACACACTCATGCAGTAAGCATTAAGAATATGATGCATGAGTGGGAAAGTGAGTTTGTGTGCTTGTTTTGAACTTCATGTCAAGTCTGAGTCTTGAGTTCAGTTTCAAGGTTTGTTTGGTTCAGTTTTTGAATTTGATGTTTTCATGGTCTGCTTACAAATTATGCATGAATAAAACAGTTATTGTAACGGCATAAGTATCATGATGCAATGATAAAGAAACAAACTAAACCTGTGATCATCTTCACTCTTGAATCTATGATTCCTCTTGATTTATTACCTCATGTTGTTATATTTACCTCCATTTTACCAGGTTAGCCCTGCATTTTGGAAGAATAGCCAATCTAGTGGCTAATTGGGATCCAAATAAACAAATACATTTTTAATAGAGATCTGACCAAATGTGAACATTAAACATTTCAGGAGACAAATAAAACAGGGAATGTTCTCGGAACGTTCTGGCAAGATTTTCTTAAAGTGATGAACGAACATTCTTCCAGTAACATTATCAGGTCTTTAATAATGTTATCAAAACGTTAGCACAATATCATTCTTTCGTTCATGGAGCGTTTTTTTTTTTGGAAATGTTTTAGGTGGCTGTTCGTCTAATGTTTTTTAAACATTACTATTTAAAATCAGATGGTTTAGAGAACATAAAAAAATGAACGTTCACATAATGTTTGTAAACTGAATGAATATCCCATAACAGGGAACGTTTCTGGCAAAGTTCTCTCAAAGTTGTGAACAAACATTCATGGAACTTTTTTTTTGGAAGCATTTTAATATGTTTGTCTAAAGTTTTTTTTTTTTATATATATATATATTTTTATGTTATTACTTGTTTCAGGTGGTTTAGAAAACACTCAAATTAACGTTAATGTTTGCAAAATTTTCAAAGAACGTTCTTTCTGTAATGCTAATAGAACATTATCTGGTGTTTACAGTTTTTTTTCAGCTGCTTTCACACATTTTCAAAACTCTTTTTTCAAAACTTTACACACAAATCCAAGAATTGCACAAAAAATGCAAAACGCCTCACATCTCTTGCAGAATGAAGCACTGCATTCAAAATATCACAAACACATCTCAAAAGCCAACATTTGTCTTACATTGCAAACACCTTTGCCATAATATTATATTTTTGGATATATCATATACACAGTTATTCAAAACCTAAAGCTCTTCTTTCATAAGCTTTTGTGTACATTTCTTTTCAAGATTGAAAGTAATTGGCAGAGAGATGAAAAATTCATGGTAAACGTGAACGCAAGACTGAAAAAAAACTTTTTTTCTTTTGGCTATAAGCATTAGTGGTTGTGAATACAGTATTACACAGTAAGAAAGAAAGGAAATACATTGTTTGCATCAAACAGATGTTGTGCTAACTGCGTTAAGAGTTTAGGAAAATTGTTAAATGTATTGAAAAAATTGTCATAGCGATCGTACAAAACTGTAAATGTTAGTCTAATGTTTAAATGTCACTACTTACTAGTTTCAGACAGATTAGAGAACATTTAAAATTAACGTTCCCATAATGTTTGCAAACTGGATGAATATCCCAGATAACACAGAACGTTCTCAGACCGTTCTAGCAAGGTTCTCTCAAAGTTATGAGCAACATTCTTGCAGTAACGTTAATAGAATATTATCTGTTTTTAATAACGTTATCAAAACATTAGCACAAAAATGCTGTTTATAAATTGCTCATGCAATATTTTTCTGAAACGTTTATTTAGATGTTAGTCTAATATTTTTTAAACATTACTACATACTAATTTCAGATGGTTTAGAGAACATTAAAAATGAATGTCCCCAAACTTGCCGAGTATCCCAGCTAACACGAAACATTCTTAGAACAAACTTATGAAGTTATGAACAAATGTTCTTTCAGTAACGTTAATAGAACATTATCTGGTATTTATTAACAAAAACGTTGCTCTATGCATTGCTCATTGAACTTCTTTTAATTGTTTTAGTTGGATGTCAGTCGAATGTTCTTTAAACGTTACTATTTACTCGTTTCAGATGGTTTAGAGAACATGCAAAATAACGTTCCCATAATGTTTGCCAAATTATACAAATTTAACATCCCTTTATTTTCTCTAACGTTCACATAACCAGACAAAAATGTTTTCAAAACATTTAATATTTGAACGTCCTGACAACATTCAGAATAACGTTTTCATAACTTAATGGGAACGTTAGCACAACGTTTTTAGAACATGTTAGGTTGTATGATTTAAAGGCAATAACCCCCCAAAAATTACAAATACATGTCTATGTCAAGTCATAAATAACAAAACAAAATAAAAGTCATGGTCTGAAATGCATTTGGCAAACAAATTCATAGATTTGAAACTGGGTCCAAATGGCGAGTTTGAATCCATTTGGAGCGTCTCTCAAAAACACATCAGCTGTTTTGCATGAGGTTGATAATAACCTTCCCAAACCTGCTGTGTGCTGCTGGAGTTGCATCATGGGTAATAAAAACAGAGTCGTGTTCAGGTCTCACTTCTCATGTCTGTTGTTCTGTTGCGTTTCTCAAACTCCATTACGAGAAACAATTTTCCTTCCGTAAGACAAAAGAGCAAGAAAGCTGAGTGCATGCGTGCTCAAACAAACAGTACAGACTGCTGCTGCTCTTATGTGATTGATTGACTGCTCACACACACACACACACACGACACACACACACACACACACACACACACACACACTCACACTCACACACACACACACACACACACACACACACTCACACACACACACACGACTGCTCACACGCTGCACGACACTTGACTGACACACACACACACACACACCGCACACACACACACACACACACACACACACACACACTCACACGCTTCAGTAATGAAATCTGCTTTGGCTGGAAGCTTCATCTCATTGATGTGATAGAAAAATGTGAATTTATGTTTTCAGAGGAAAGAGCTGAAAGAGAGAATGCATGTGGCTTTGTTTGCAGAAACCTGACAGACATGAAGTGCATGATTCACAGTATATACTGTAAAATGCATACCTATTATTTTTTTTAAATAGTATGTTTTTTTGTTTTGTTTTTTACGAAATGCTATGTGGAAAAGCATAAAATTATTAAGTAAATAATAATTTTAAAAAAATGTAAGTGAACTTGACAATTCACTTAACTTATTTTTTTTTAATTATTATTTACTTAATAATTTTAAGGCAACAGGTTTCCTCAATTTTTTTAAGTTAAGTCAACTTTTAATAAAAGCAACTTTTATGATGGCTGTTGTTGTTGTTGTTTATTAAATATATTATTATCACCCTTAAAAGATGAAAGGATATCGCTTTCCTCAGTGGACATTTAGTTTTATTGTGAATATGAGATTGAGCTGAAGAATGAATGCTGGATCAGATGCAGATAATCACACTCGCTCAGTACATCTCTCTCATAATACTCCACATAACACACAGCTTTTAATACAGTACGCTTTTAATGAAGCAACTCAACGTTCCTTTGTTACTGGTTCTTAAGTGACGTTATTGAATTAGTAGCAGAGGCTTGGGCTCAGCTGTTAAACTGTGAAACTCCGTTGTTGTTTCTTATGTATTTACACACTCGTGCCGTTGAAATGTTGTACAAACGCAATATCACATTTGTAGCCGTGAGATATGGCTGTATATCGGCACGCTATGATTAACTACGACCGAATCACGGCGTGCCAATATACAGCCATATCTCACATCTACGAGTGTGATATTGTTCATATATGTACTACTGTTCATATTTTTGAAAGTCTCTTCTGCTCACCAAGGCTGCATTTATTTGATCAAAAATATAGTAAAAATGGTGAAATATTATTCTAATTTAAAATGACTGTTTTCTATGTGAATATGTGTTAAACTGTAATTTATTTCTGTGATGCGCAGCTGTATTTTCAGCATCATTACTCCAGTCTTCAGTGTCACATGATCTTCAGAAATCATAATAATATACTGATTTGCTGCTCAAGAAACATTTCTGATTATTATCAATGTTGAAACTATTTTTGTGGAAACTGTGATACACTTTATTTTTCAGGATTCACAGATGAATATACAGTTCAAAAGAACAACATTTATTTGAAATAGAAATCTTTTGTACGATTATAAATGCCTTTACTCACTTTTTTATCAATTTAATGCATCCTTGATTAATGAAAGTGTCTTTGTCAATTTTTTATTCATTTCATTTACAGTATATGTGACCCTGGAGCACAAAAGCAGTCATAAGTAGCACAGGTATATTTGTTGCAATAACCAAAAATGGGTCAAAATGATCGATTTTTCTTTTATGCAAAAATCATTAGGATATTAAATAAAGATCATGTTCCATGAAGATATTTAGTAAATTTCCTACCGTAAATATATCAAAACTTAATTTTTGATTAGTAATATGCATTGCTAAGAACTTCATTTGAACAACTTTAAAGGTGATTTTCTCAATATTTAGATTTTTTTGCACCCTCAGATTCCAGATTTTCAAATAGTTGTATCTCAGCCAAATATTGTCCTATCATAACAAACCATACATCAATGGAAAGATTATTTATTCAGCTTTCAGATTTCAATTTTGAAAAATTGACCCTTATGACTGGTTTTGTGGTCCAGGGTGTCCAGGTGTCATACAAATCAATTTTGTACAATTACTTTCTGACATCGACCATCGTCTGTGTGCTTCAGTAATGGAAATGATCCCATTGATGAGTTTGGTTTGGATCAGCCTGACATGAGTGTCCTATACGGTGTCCTTCAAGGGTGTAAAACTGTCGTTTAGATTCACACTCACACACAGATATAATGTATGTAGAACATGCGTCTGATTATCCGAAGCAGAAGAACATCAGTCTCTGTCTTGATGTATGATGCTGTTTATGGGATTGAAACTCAAGGCCGCTTCACTACAGATCACACACACACACACACACACACACAGACACACACACACACACACACACACACAGTCACACACACACACACACACAGTCACACACACACACACACACACACACACACACACACACACACACACACACACACACACATTCATGCTTTTACACACATTTTCTCAGGAAAGGTTTCTATATGTTGATATTCAAACAGAAACACATGGTCATGACTCACACACTCATAAGTAAGAATTTTACAGCTAGAATTAAACCCTGATTACACTTCAATTTCATGGCCTTTTGCTGGACTGACAATAAAATCTTGTCAAGTGTCTAATGCAGGGCGGAAGCTCACTGTCCTCTAATAACCACACATACACACATAGTCGTACACAAATGCAGCTACAGTCTCGTACATCTCACACACCGCAGTAATTGATTAATTGAACACGAAGTGCCAAAAGATCCAATTAGTTGACTTAATCATCTGGTTAGCACAACAGATCGTGACGGGATGCTAACAGGCTAATCTCTCTCACTGTCCTTCTGTCTGTCCGTCTCTCATCCAACATACAACAGCTGTTCTTCTGTGTGGTGCATTCACATTCACCTTCAGTTCTGATCGAATAGATTTACACTGGAAAAACATTAGAAACACATACTGTACATACATGTGCACACGCAATTCAGTAATATCTGCAAACAGAATACTGGATAAAACATTTGTACATTGTCTAAAGAAAATGTGATTGGTGTTTGTTCATGTGGAATGTTGCAGTCATGGGTGGTTGCTAGGCTGTTGCTATGTGGCTGCTGGAATGTTGTGGGTGGTTGCTAGGCTGTTGCTATGCGGCTGCTGGAATGTTGTAGGTGGTTGCTAGGCTGTTGCTATGCAGCTGCTTGAATATTGTGGGTGGTTGCTAGGCTGTTGCTATGCACCTGCCAGAATGTTGTGGATGGTTGCTAGGCTGTTACTATGTGGCTGCTAGAATGTTGTGGATGGTTGCTAGGCTATTGTCGTAGAGCTGTATATAATGTTATGGCTGGTTGCTAGGTTGTTGCTATGCGACTGCCATAATGTTATGGCTGGTTGCTAGGCTGTTGCTATGTGGCTGCTAGGGTGTTGTGGGTTGTTGCAGAGCTGTTGCTATGTGGCAATTTCTAGAATGTAGTGTGTGGTTGCTAGGCTGTTGTTATACGGCTACTATATTGTTTTAGATGGTTGCTAGGCTGCTGCTATGCGGCTGCTAGAGTTTTGTGAGTGGTTGCAAGGTTGATGCTATGCAGCTGATAAAATGTTATTATGCGGCTGCTAGAGTGTTGTGGGTGGTTGCTAGGCTGTTGCTATGCGGTTGCTAGAATGTTTTGGATGGTTGCTAGGCTGTTGCCATCCGGCTGCTAAAGAGTGTTGTGGGTGGTTACTAGGCTGTTGCTATGCGGCTGCTAGAATGTTGTGGGTGGTTGCTAGACTGTGGTTATACGGCTTCCTAATGTTTTGTATGGTTGCTAGGCTGTTGCTAAGTGGCTGCTAGCATGTTGTGGGTGGTTGCTAGGCTGTTGCTATGTGGTTTTTCACTGTCTGACATGAAAACGTGGTTTCTATATGGCTCGCATCACTCTTTCATTGTGCATCTGTGGATTTTTCAGCTGTTTTCTGGTCCAGCAGGTGAAAACGTAAGTACGTCTGATCATTTAATAAAGTATTAGCACACTCTTGTCAAACATACTGTAATAAAAATAGTCAGAAAAGTGGTTTATGTTCTGTCTTTCGCTCACTTTCTTCATGTCAATCGTTTTGCTCCTCCTCCTCCTCTTTCTGTCTGACCAGAGCGCCCATCGTAACACTTTAATTGTGCTGAATAAAAATTATGAGCTGGAACAGTAAGAGTGTGTGTGTGTTCAGTAGTTGCCTTTAATTGCCTGGTGTTCTAATTCCACTCCAAGAGAGTTTTATAAAGAGAGAGAGAGAGAGAGAGAGACCTTCAAACGACCTTCTTAATCAATTGAAAGCCAATAGCGTGAAGTTGACTGCAGTTTTTCATTTCTGTGCTGCAGCCATTACGACCCCCTCCATCTCCTCCCTCTTTATGAAAGTTGTGGCATTTTGCATCTTTCTCTTTTGTTTTTTTCTTTGTGTACGTATATTTGTCTCTGTTTTATATAGTTTATCTCACTCACTTAATTTACTCATTCTCATTCAATATCATATATTTGTTTTTTAAAAGTTAGGACATGTTAGGAGGTTAGGACAAAACATTTCTAAAGTAACGTTTATGGAACGATCTTATAACTTGATTAATATTTGATATCTGTTCTCATACTGTTGAGAAAACAACACTCTCAAAACGTTCTTATGATGCAATTTGTACTTGATGAACATTCTAAGAACGTTTTTTAAATACTGTTACAATCACAACAAGAAAATAGGACATTTTAAAGTTTTTAGAATATTAAAAATTAACATTTTAATAATTTATTTTGGGTGAAAATAAAGTTAGAACAACAAACTATTTTCCTGTTTGACACTGTAAAGCTGCTTTGACACAATCTGTATTGTATAAAGCGATATATAGATAAAGGTGACTTAACTTGACTAGAATGATGTAAGAAATGTTTCTGCAACTTTTTAATAACATTGTTATCACAACAAGAAAACTGGACATTTAAACATTTTAGAAACAATTCAAAACAATGTTCCCACAACTTTTTTATACCACTGGTGGTGGTTGAGGAGAGACCCCCCCACATGATTGTAAAGCTCTTTGGGTGTACAGCAATACACAATAAAGCGCTATATAAATGCATCATTCATTCATTCATTCAACCTAAATTTGTTTTCTGGGAAGTGGCTTAGAATACAGTGCAAAAAAACTGCTTTTATGGTTCACTTTTTTGTATTTTTGGAGCTTTGCAGTAAAAAAAATCACCATCTACCTTTACTAAATTGAAGACAGCGGCTGTCTTTTGTGTTCAGTGGAAGAAAAACAAGGTCATACAGGATTGAAGTGACATGAGGGGGAGTAAATGATGATCGAATGATGATTTTTGGGGTCTCACTGTCCCTTTAAACATCTGAGAGCAGCGCCCCGGGTGTGAATGACTCTAAACGGAGTGGTTAATATAAAATCTCTCTCTCTTATTTCTTTCTCTGGTCTCTGTGTGTGATCTCATTACCATCATTTCTTTCACAGTTCCAGATGCAGTGCTTGACCATGAGGTCATTACAGCGCTGTGGGTCTGTCACGCTCCTGCATAACGCTGAACAAATGGATAAACGCTCATGCTAATATTAGTTATTCGTTTGGATTTGCATAAGCTTCTCAAAGAAATGTATTGATTAATTAAATTGAAAACTCCTTCCGTCCCATTCCAGCAGTTCAGATTACACAATCAATAAATATACACACATAGTGACTGATTCTTGATTTATGACACACACACACACACACACACGCGCGCGCGCACACACACACACACACACACACACACACACACACACACACACACACACACACACTCAAGCACACACACACAAGCACACACACTCAAGCACACACACACACACATGCTTTTCACTGAAGATAGAAATGGTCTGACCACACCAAACATGAAGCAATGGTAACAAATAGTTATAAAACACATAACTGTGATTTTTTTAATGATATTGTTTTTGCCAGCAATTTATAAATCAAATATGCCTCAAGAGGTTTTATGATTTATTTTAAAGCTACACCATGTAAATTTTGCAAAATAGCATTAAACTACTAGAAAACTGCATGCATTCAAGGAGATGTGTGGAGTAAGAACATACAGTATAAGAGCCGTAGTGTTTAAAACATACGAGCAGAGTTCAGCTGAATGATAAAGTTTACCCTCTTTAACTTTATGTTGTTCTGCTGTTTTGTGTTCATCTGCTTCTCCCATTTGCTCTTTTTACATTGACTATCACTCAATACATATTTATTACAATATATATACTGATAAACTGAACATTCAATTCAATGGTAAGAGATGACTGGATGCTTTCAACTGATTTTCTATTGAACCGTCACCAAATTAACTTCAAAGTTCAAATTTATTTCTAAAGCACTGAATAAAACAACGTTACCATAGTGCTGTACAAACAATAAAGCAATTAGGAGAGGAAAACATTTAAAAAATCATAACCATATATCTAATTAAGAAATATAAAAAGAGAAACCTTAAAAGAACAGTCAAAATATATCTTAAGTAAGGACAAAAGAGACACATGGCAGTAGCAACCTTCGCACTTATCTTTGATCGAACGCTATCATAATAAAATATGTTTTCAGATGGCTTTTAAACTGACTGAGTGTTGGTACGTCCCTAATATATAGCGGTAGGCAAAAGCATGATCCCCTCGAGATTTCATCTTAGACCGAGGAACAACAAGAAGTTCCTGTAATTGAGATTGTAAAGATCTCGTTGGCATTTGTTCCTGAATTAGATCCACAATGTAAGATGGAGCTATACCATGTCGAGATTTAAATACAAATAATACGATTTTAAAATGAATCCTAAAAGAAACAAGCAACCAATGATTTTAACACGGGTAATATGATCTCATTTACAAGTGCCTGTGAGCATTCTTGCATTTTGGACCATCTGCATCTAAAATGTTTATTTTGAGCACCATAATATAGCGAGTTTACATTTACATTATTAATTTAACACACACTTTTATCCAAAGCGACTTACAATTGGGGAATACATCAAACTATTCATCTTAAAGTGATAGTTCACTTTGAAATCAAAATTTGGTATCTATCAGCTTACCCCAAGGGCATCCAAGATGTAGGTGTCTTTTCTTCTTCAGTAGATCCAATTTTGATGTTTTTAGGTCAAACCGTTCTAGTCATATAATGGCAGGTATAGGTCACTGTCTCTATAAGAGGGAAAAAGAACATGCACAGAGAAATCCAAATTAAACAATTCCCCATCGTAACTACACATTGATGGCCTAAGACACGAAACGAGCGGTTTGTGTGAGAAAACGAACAGTATTTATATCGTTTTTTACCTCTTGTACACAACCATGTCCAAGTGATCTGAGTGCGCACACACATCCGGTGTGTGACGTGTGTGTGCGCGCGCTCTGGCTCACGCTGCATTCACACGGGGCGTCGGCGTCAACGCTTGACGGAGGGCGTGTCTGAAGCGTGGTGCTGACGCGCCGTCATAGTTACAACAACCAATCACATACTTCTCTGGTGTTGCATGAACGGGATTGGGGCATGAGGCGATCTGATTGGCTGACGCCTCCATTGGCGCTTGAAAAGTTGAAAAGTTTTCAACTTCTGCCGCGAGCAGCGCCAGTGAAGCGACGCGACGGACCCACAATTCAGTTCGGCAACGCTTGACGTCACTCCATTCAAAGTCAACGAGAGGCGTTGACGCCGATGCCCCGTGTGAATGGGGCGTTAGTCTGCGCAAGCGCCGGAAGTGATCTCTCACGTGTATACGTCACTCATTGCCAGAGCGCACGCACACACGTCACACACCGGATGTGTGCGCGCACTCAGATCACTTGGACATGGTTGTGTACAAGAGGTAAAAAACGATATAAATACTGTTCGTTTTCTCACACAAACCGCTCGTTTCGTGTCTTAGGCCATCAATGTGTAGTTACGATGGGGAATTGTTTAATTTGGATTTCTCTGTGCATGTTCTTTTTCCCTCTTATAGAGACAGTGACCTATACCTGCCATTATATGACTGACAGACTAGAACGGTTTGACCTAAAAACATCAAAATTGGATCTACTGAAGAAAAAAAGACACCTACATCTTGGATGCCCTTGGGGTAAGCTGATAGATACCACATTTTAATTTCAAAGTGAACTATCCCTTTAAAGAGGCAAATAGACAGCAAGTGCTTGTAATACCAAGCTTTAGGCATTGTTCAAATAAGTACAAGCTAGACTCAAATAAGTACAAGCTAGACTGGAGATTAAGTAAAAAGAAGAAAAGTTTTTTTTGTCTGTTTGTTTGTTTAGGATGAAGTCAGATGGTGACAAGTTGCAGTAATCTAATCTCGAAAAGATAAACGCATGAATAACCTTTTCCAAATCTTTCTGGGATAAAAAACCTTAATCTTATAGATCATCCTCAATTTGAAAAAGCTCATTCTGACGATTTAATTTATCGGTTTGTCAAATTTTAGTGCGCTATCGCACATCACACCCAGATTTTTTACCTGATGTTTGTTAAAGGGGCTCAGAGGACCCAGTTTAAGTTTAACTGCGTCACCAGGTTGAGAATCAATTCCATTTTCCATTCATTTAGGCTCAAAAATATTGTAGTAAGTTTTTTTTTAATGCAACAGTAAATTACCGCCAAACACTTGTAGTATGTAAGTCAAGCGTTCATGTTTTGTGTACCTATGTAAAGCATGTTTCTGGATTTATACCAAAAAGTTGGCAGGGCTTACAAAAACAAATAAACATGAAAACTATAATGTTTTTTAAACTTAAAAACATGAAGTTGTTTTTGAGTCATTGATGTGAAGTGAGGAGAATTTTTATTAGGTGACAATGAATGAAAACACATTAGACTTGCTCTGCCTTTTATGTTGGGACTGATAAGTTCTCTTCTTGCCAGGTGGCTTTTCCCTTTAAATCTGTTTGTTTTGTAATTAATTATTTTCATACTGTAAAGCCAGAGAGACTCTGGAGACATCCGTGTGTTTGTGAACAGCACGTACATAGGAGGTACAAAAGTCTGAGACCACTGAGAAAATATTGGTGTTTTGCATATTTTTACACAAATTTTCATCATAAATTATATTATCAGCACAACAATTTGAGAGAAAAGTTGAATTGCAGCAGTCATGCATTGGAGAATGTTGTTTCTTCTGCATGTTCAGCTTCAGTGGAAGCAAGAAAAGAGTCATGATCAGTGACGCTCGTTTGCTTGCATTTGATTAGTCACTAAGCAGAAATCTTTATTTTACTTCATAGCATTTTTATATTCTTTCTATTTCCCAGTTTAAATTAGATTTGAGTCCCACATTTTCTCAGGCGTTTGGACATCACTGTATATTTTATTCACATTAAATATTAAATATTCAAAGCTCATTCCTACTGCATTATTATCAACATATATCTGACACATGTATATGTGTATTAATATATAATCACTGTAATTTGTTTTGTCTATGTATCACACCGAAATGTAGAAGTAACCCATAAAATCAGAGGCCATGGTCAGCATTTTTCATTTATAATAACAGAATCGGTGCTATGCTGCCGTGGACTGCAGAGAAGAAGCTCGTTAAGAGTTCATTAAGAGAGATGTTACAGGTGTTTTCACAATTGAAAGCTATAAACTCACAAATTTGAGTACATCTCACAATTCTGACCTTCTTAAATTCTGATCTTATATCTCACAATTCAGACTTTCTAAGTTTTACTTTTCTCAGTATTGCAAGTTTGTATCTCAAAATATATTACGACTTTATTCTCGTATTGATATAACTTTGTTAAAGTCATTTTGACTTTATTCTCAAAATATTAGGACTTTAATCTCACAATGCTATGACTTTATTCTCATAATTTTGATTTAATTTTCAAAATATATCAACTTTAATCTCACAATGCTACGACTTAATTTACGTAATTTTGATTTATATTCAAAATATTACACCTTTATTCTCAAAATCACATTTATTTATTTATGTTGGCACTGAAATGCTTTTATAATATTATAAAATATAAGTAGGTAATTGCAAGTGTTTATCTTACAGTTCTGAACTTCTGACATTTTTCTCACTATTTGAAGAAAAAAAGAGATATAAACTCAGACTTCACATTTATAAACTGTTGAGTTGTGATATATAAGCTCTCAGTTAATTACAAGATATAAACTCAGAATTGAGACACATGTCTGAATTGCAAGATATAAACTCAGAATAGCATTTTTTTTAATATAACCTTTCATAACAGACCCTGATACCTGGAAGTTGCATAAAACCAGTCAATCAGAGTGGAGATTTCTGCTTTTGTGTGGAATATGCAAAACAATTATATCCTAAGAGGCAGCATAATAAGGCTTCTTACATTCTGGACAGCCTTCAAGTTGGGAACGTGTATATTATGCCTAAAAGAGCGCGCGAGAGAGAGAGAGAGAGAGAGAGAGAGAGAGAGAGAGAGAGAGAGCACTCAGGGGTGATGGATCGAGTGGCCGCTGTGTCTTTTCTTTGGCCGTCCATATGGAATGATATCATACTTTCATCTCCAGTGTATAGTGGGGGAGGGGCCGGAGCAATGACATCAGAATATTAATGAGGTGTGACAGAGCTGAAGTCACTTTCTTTCTGGCTGTGAGCCACGCCTCTTTAATAGAGCCACGCCCCCTCTGACCAGCAGCAGTAGACAGCTGTCACATTCTGTGCCTGATTTCCATCCACTTCACTCACACACACACACACACACACACACAGACACACACACTGACCCTTCAACACAATCACTATGTTTTGGAGCTCAGAAAAGCAACCAATGCCTACAAATCAAGCCAATGTCATACACACCCTGGAGTGAGACACACACACACACACACACACACAAACGCTGGCTCTGCTCTTTTGCCATTGGCAGGGTGTTTTGTGAGAAATTCAGATTTCTTTGGCATGCATGAAAAAGGAAGCTGTTTTACATTATTTTAAGGCTTGGACACAATCACAGCTGCTTCTGTTTTCTCTTTTCAGGCTTGGCGTGTGTGTGTGTGTGTGTTTCTCTGGTGGGGTGATTAAATCCAGATAAAGGGATGTGCCACATGCGTTCCAGTGCTTTAGCATGCAGGGCGCGCCACACGGGGTAATCGCGACGAGTGCATCGTCCACTCCACAGCCACTCCCACTAATCACATTTACAACACACACACATTCATTCACTCTCAGTCACACACACAGGTTTACTCAGCTACATGCAGCAGAACCATTTTTGGTTCCCAAAAGAACCTTTCTGTGAGCAGTTCTTAAAAGAGCCATTTTTTATATCGAGAACCTGTTACTAATCTATAGAACCTTTTGAGCAACACAGTCTTAAAAATAGAGGTTCAAAAGGGTGTTTTTGCAGTGATGCCATAAAAGTACCATTTTTGGTTCCCAAAAGAACCTTTCAGTGAACAGTTCCTAAAAGAACCGTTTTGAAGAACATTTTAAAAATCTAAAGAACCTTTTTCGACAATAAAGAACCTTTTCTGCATTTGAAAGGTTCCATGGATGTTCTTCATAGAACCATTGATGCCAATACAGAACCTTTATTTTTAAGAGTGCAGAAAGGATCCCTGATGTGTTCTTCAGAGTCATCAAATAACCTTTTTAATAATCTACACTCTTAAAGGTTCCTTACTGGCATCAGTCATTCCATAAATAACCCTTACACTGTGCAAAACGTTGTTTATAACAGAATAAGGTTCTTTAGATTATTAAAATGTTCTTAACACTAAGAAAAAATGGTTCTTTTAAGAACTACTCACTGAAAGGTTCTTTGGGGAACCAAAAATGGATCTTCACTCCTATAAAGATTCCAAAAGTAGGTTTTCACAATGATGCCTTTGAAGAACCATTGTTGGTTCCCAAAAGAATCTTTATGTAAACTGTTATTAAATGAACCATCAATGCCATTCTAGAACCTTTATTTTTAAGTGTGTTCTATAGCATCACTGTAAAAAACATATTTATATATATATAAAAAGTTTCTTTAGATTATTCAAATGTTCTTTATACTAATAAAAAATGGTTCTTTTAAGAACTGATCACTGAAAGGTTCATTTGGGAACCAAAAAAATTAAAAAAGTTTCTTCTTTGGCATGACTGTGTAAACACCCTTTTAGAACCTTTATTTTTCAGAGTTTAAAGAACGTTTATCCACTATAAAGAATCTTTTGTGCAATGGAAAGTTTCCAAGGATGTTAAAGTTCCTTCAAGGAGCCATCAATGCCAACAATGAACCTTGATTTTACTAATGCATCTAAATGAGATCATATACTTGTATTGTTTTAAATATAAACTATAATCACTACAGACTCACCCAAACGCTGCTGTAAAAAAAAATAAACACATAATAACAAAAAAAAAACATTATTTTTATTATTCCTCATTTTTTTTGTTCTTTGAGGATTGTCCCAAAGGAAGGTTTTATCTTATTTCTCGAGCTAAATTTCCACAAACCATATCTACTTAAGCACTCACGCGCACTCAGGGTATTTTCATTGCAGATTAAACCATATTCTCTCTTTTTAAAATGAAGCTAATTATGACTACAAACTCCCCTAAGCCTTAAAAGCCCTAAAAGAAATCTTAGAAAACATAATTTAAGAAAGCATAAATCATTTTACCACCATCATTTGCATCACCAAAAGCAGTTTCTGAAGCTCTGGAGACAAAACGATAAAAGTTATCGATGCTGTTTTATTATTAGGATGATTAATGCGTTATAATGAAACTCTGTGAGCAAAGATCGACGCTGTTCGGTAACCGAGCTAGAATAACTGTATGAGAGTTAATGATATGAGCGGGCGGGAACCTCATTTGCATAATCAGAACATATTTAATGAATGAGACTCAAACATCTCCTGGACTGAGGATGAAATATAACTCTGGAGACGCAAGATACACAAAACACACACACACTGACATAGAGACACACAAAAGCGCGCAGTGAAGAGACCAGTGCAATACCGCGCTCTGTCATTTCAGGACTGCTCTCTCTCTCTCTGTCACACACACACACACACACACACACACTCTAGCGGAGCGCGCTGCTGTCGCTCAGTGATTCTCTCCGCGCTCCTCGTGTCTTCTCCAGGTGAGTGAATCTCCTCAAATCTCTCTGAATTCTCCTCAGCAGCAGCTTGAGATCACGGAGAGACTGTGTGTGTGTGTGTGTGTGTGTGTGTGTGTGTGTGTGTGTGTGTGTGTGTGTGTGTGTTGCGCACAGGTCTGTCTCTCATGGGTGTGTGTGAGTGAGTGACCAAAATGCTGATATGTCATTTTGTTGCAAACAAAGTATTGGTGGAACCATACGGTAAACCCGTGGGTATACCATGGTATTTCAGAGCAACACAGTTTAAGTTAAGTCACAGGTGAAGGCGTTGCGAAACAGAATTGGATCAGTTTAGGTGCCAAAGTTGAATTGTGAACTGTGTTCATATATGTTGCAATGTCCAAAATGAGTCGCTTATATCCTATTTCATATTTAATGCATTTGTTCTTTTCCAAAACTGCTGTGATGCATGCACTGTAAAAAATACCTAAAATGTGTTTAACGTGCTAGAAATCACTCATATTTTCATATAGGCTACAGCGTTTAGTGATCTTAATACCGCGATGCTTTATATAGCCTACTCATATTCCATATAGGCTATTTAAAATATGATTAATAAGCCTGAATTGATTTAATGCATCAGTTCATATCAATAAAAGTCATTTTAAAGGATCTGATGAAGTAGAAATCACTCATATTTTCACTTTTACAGCGTTCAGTGATCGTAATACCGCAATGCTTTGAGATTTACCATGACTCTGTATGATTTCAATAGTCATATACACACATTCCATATATTCAAAATATGATTAATAAGCCTGAACTGATCTGAATGCATTAGTTCACACCAATGAAAGTCATTTTTAAGGATTCGATGTAGTAGAAATAACTCATATTTACACTTTTACAGTGTATATAGTGATGGCAATACCACAGTACTTTGTGATTTACCATGATTACTGTATTCATATGGTACTTTGATATATAGCAAGCATGATATTGTATGATTTCCATATTCATATGCCATAGTATTTAGCTACACAGAATATCCAAAAAGCATGGTGTGACTATAGTATAAACTGTGTCTGACAGGTGATCTTGTAAGAAAACAGGATTTATTTGATTGCTTTGTGAAGTTTATGAGCAGCAGATGAATTGTGATCCGTGTGTGTGTGTTTTATTAATTTATTTGACGGCTGGTAGTTCAGCGATTCACTAGTGGAGCAAAAGCTTTCTGTATAATTGAGTTACTGTCCCTGCGTCTGGCGCCACAGAATGACTACAAAAGAGTGTGTGTGTGTGTGTGTGTGTGTGTGTGTGTGTTAGGGTCAGGGTTTGTGCGCAGTAATTATAATTACCTTGTTTTAAATACAATGGCAGTTTAGCTGGAAGTCCCTAAAGGACACGTGTGTGTGTGTGTGTGTGTGTGTGTGTGTGTGTCTGTGTGTGTGTGTGTGTGTGTGTGTGTGTTCGTTCTGCTATAAGAACTTGAAACAGGACCCATGAGAGACCCTCGCTGTCCGGTGCTGATAAGACGGACCTCAGAATCCCGAGCCGAAGCCCGAGTCCGAGCCCAGCAGAATAAATCTGTTAGAGCCACGCGTGACGGCACAACACAACACCAATATTAATAATCAACACGCTGGAGATCACATTAGAGACTGAGCATACAAAGTTTGGGCTGGTTTTCGTTTGCAGTGCTTTAAAGTGTGTGTGTGTGTGTGTGTGTGTGTGTGTTCTGTATTCAAGACATTAGTGCTGTCATGTCGTGTAAATGGTCATTCATCAGATGCTAAGAGATCTAATCCATAACACACACCACTCTCTCTCTCTCTCTCTCTCTCTCTCTCTGTGTGTGTGAGAGACTAGATGGACTTCAGTGTGTGTTTTATCTGTATTTGTTCCCAGAGGGTTATTTCATTGCTCTTTCATATCTCATGCAGGTCTCAGTTATGTTTTGAGTGTCTCAGATGTTTCTGAGGAGGAATAAAAACAGCCACTCAGAAGAATTTGATGATAAATGTTTGAGATCGTTGGCTTTTGAGGCCAGAATCTGGTTTTTGAGAAGTGAGTTCAGTTTGAGGC
Organism: Schizothorax lantsangensis; assembly: GCA_027422415.1. Taxonomy (NCBI): domain Eukaryota; kingdom Metazoa; phylum Chordata; class Actinopteri; order Cypriniformes; family Cyprinidae; genus Schizothorax; species Schizothorax lantsangensis. The sequence goes on along the minus strand of CM049857.1, from coordinate 1,753,828 downwards.
GTTGTTGAGATTTTTCTATCTAGAGCATATGAGACGGAGACTTGCATAAATTAGGCTTATTAACGTTAACAAAACTAAAACTTTTTCATTACTTGAAATAAAACAAATATTAATTGAAATGGAATATGAAAAAAAAAGATAATTTTATTTTGGCTAGTTGCCAAGGCAACATTTTTAATTTTCATTTAATTTAAGTTGTTTAATAATAAGTAAAACAACATAAAAAAATAAAACTTTTTGGCTAATTGAGCTGTTTTTAGCTTAATATTTTTATTTCTATGGTTTTTTTTTATTTAAGTTGAAGTACTAAAATAACTTTAGTACTAAAAATAAATAAAAATATATATATTTTTAGCTCATTTTTATTGCATTTTTAGCTCAACGTTTCTCATTTCTTTTTCATGTCAGTTGAAGTACTAAAATAGCTAAAACTAAAATATAAAAAACCTAAAACTTATAAAATTCTTTGCTTATTTAGCAATTTTTAGCTCAACATTTCTATTTTTCTTTTAATTTAAGTTGAAGTACTAAAATAACGAACTAAAATAAAAAAGTAAACTTATTTAATTTTTAGTTAATTTAGCTATTTTTAGCTCAATATTTCTTTCATTTTTCTTTTAATTTACGTAATAAATAACTAAATAATTACTGAATAACTAAAACTAAAATAAAAAAGGAAATTAATTTTTTTAGCTCATTTAGCAAAAATCTTAGCTCCACATTTCAATCTTTTGTATAATTTAAGTTGAAGTACTAAAATAACTAAAATGTTAATAAATCTAAACTTATAATAGATAAATGAACTTAATTTTAAGTTCATTTAGCTATTAACATTTCTAATTTGCATTTCATTTTTATGTGGAAGAAATAAACTAAAACTAAAATATAAAAAAAATCATTTTTAGCTCAAGATTTCTAATTTAAGATAAAAAAAATTAAAAATGACAAAAACATACAACAAAATTACTAAAACCTTAACTAAAATGAAACTGAAAACAGAAAATATTCAAAATATTAACAAAAACTACTACTATATGGTGTAAATGTCTTCATTTGCTCTCTTTAATCATTGTACATATGTAATGGAGACAATTCATGACAATTAATAAATATATAATGGAGAAACACCTGAAATATTAAAGAGATGAGTTCGTCTGTAAAACATGGCTGGTTTTTAACATGAACAGCTAGAACACGATCATAAAGGACGACCACTAACACTTTTAGAGATTATGCCAACAGCACTATGCTAAAACAAACCAATGTTCAATAAACAGTTACATTTATTAATAAAAATCCTATTGCATTTACCAATATTACTCATATTACCTTTATTCATCATGATCACATTCTTCTGAAAAGTAATATAGTCCATTGTTCTTTAATAACTGCAGGCTGTGGCAGACTGCTGCATTAATGCGTCACAGGTGCATTTATCTGCATTTTACAATGGGTTTAATGTCAGAACTATCTGTTTTATAATGCAGATTTTAGTAAAACAGATTGAAAGTGTGTGTGTGTGTGTGTGTGAGAGAGAGAGCTGTATGAGTGTGTTTGAAAGACAGGAAAAGAGCGAGACACATCTGATGAATGATGGTTTGAATGGAGACTGACATTTTCCAGAGAAACACCTCCACAGACATCAGGTGTGTGTGTGTGTGTGTGTCTTTAATCCACTTACTGAGAGATTCCCTGTGTGTGTGTGTGTCCGTCCGGTGAAACAGATGAGAGGTGACAGGGTGAATTAACTCAGAAATGTAGATGCACACACACAATAACAGATTTAATGAATGCACACGCTCTGTCATTTGCTTTTGTCTCTATTCACTCACACACACACACACACACACACACACACACACACACACACACACGCACATGATTTCCATCAGCTCACTTTTGTAGTTTCTCCCACATGCTTGATTCTCCTTAAACACACACACTCACACACACACACACACACACACACACACACACACACACACACAGACGGTGGGATGTTGAAACGGCTGGTAAAAACATCAGCGCTGAACTTTCCCTCCGGACGGATACAGGATCAATTTTCATAAATTGCCCTGAAGCCACACGCACTCAGATACTCATATATTCACCCTAAAACTCAGACAGGAACTGTGTGTGTGTGTGTGTGTGTGTGTGTGTGTGTGTGAACCTGAGAGAAAGATTTGAGATAAAGGCCAGAAACATATTTAAAATAACTACATAGACGCAATTGTTTGGCCAACACATTGCAACGCACAGTACATACTCAGACCTGAAACATTTGTGTGTGTGTGTATATATATATATATATATATATATATACACACACTATATTGCCAAAAGTATTGGGTCACCCCCTTCTAATGAACAGGTTTGACTACTTTAGTAATTTCTATGAGTACAAATCTTAATGTTAAAGCATATAATGATATTCTAGGAAATTGTGTGCTTCTAATATTATAGCAACAGTTTGGACTCTTTTCTATTCTAACATGACAATGTCTCTGTGTATAAGACAAGGTTCAAAAAGAAAATGATTGATTCAGTCAGTGTGGAAGAACTTGACTGGTCTGCATAAAACCAAGTCCTAATCCCAGTTTAACACCTCTGGTGTGACTGTAAATGCAGACCTTGAGCCAAAAACTCATCACCAAACACCAATGACTTGTACATACACTATATAGACAAAAGTATTGGCACCCCCTTCTTTAGAACAGAAAAATGCACTTCCAAATCTGTGGCAACAACGATGGGAACATAATTCATGTATTTAAAAATTGTATTTCCATCTCTGTTGCAACAGTTTTGTAAGTGTCTAAAATGACTGAACCCATATGTACAAGTCATTGGTGTTTGGTGATGAGTTTTTGGCTCAAGGCATTTGAACAAAAATACAATAAAAAATTGTGAAATATTATTGCAATTTAAAATAACTTTTCTATGTGAATATATTGTAAATAACTAACAACTGTAAAAAACTAACAACACTGACTGACTATGGAAGTGACTAAATAAAAAAAAATTAAAGTAATTGCGATGTTTTATCTCAATTCTGACTTTTTTCTTACAATTCTGAATTCAGTCACATGATATAAACTCAGAATTGCGACAAACTCAGAATCACAAGTTTATTCTGAGATAAATCAAGTCAGAATTGAGATATAAACTCAGAATTGCATTTTATAAACTCAGGATTGTGACATAAACTCAGAATTGTGACATAAACTCAGAATGACATTCAGAATTGTGTGCGACATATAAACTCAGAATTGCGACATAAAAAGTCAGAAGAACTCAGAATTGATCAGAATTGTGACATAAACTCAGAATTGTGACACTCAGAATTGCGACATAAGTCAGAATTGTGTGACTAACTCATGAATTGTTAAAAAGTCAGAATTGTAAACTCAAAGACCTCAGAATTGCGACATAAACTCAGAATTGTGACATAAACAGAATTGTTCAGAATTTCAAAATTGTGACATAAACTCAGAATTGTGACAGAGCAAATTTCAGAATTGTGACAAACTCAGAATTGTGACATAAACTCAGAATTGTGACATAAACTCAGAATTTGACATAAACTCAGAATTGTGACAAACTCAGAATTGTGACATAAACTCAGAATGACAAATATTGCAACAAGTCAGAATTGTGACATAAACTCAGAATTGTGACATAAACTCAGAATTTGACATAAACTCAGAATTGCGACAAACTCTGACATAAACTCAGAATTGTGACATAAACAGAAACATAAACTCAGAATGACACAGAAAACATAATCTGTGTGCAACAACATGGCTGTGGTTGCAATTCATGTATTTAATTCTAAACTGTGATTTCCTTGATGTTTACTTCCCTGTTAACATATACAGAATGTGACAAATAAAACTAAAATGACTCAGAATTGTGACATAAACTCAGAATTGTGACATAATCAGAATCAACTGCGACATATTCAGAATTGTGTCAGAATTGCAACATAAAAGTCAGAATTGTGACATAAACTCAGAATTGTGACATTGGACATAAACTCAGAATTGTGACATAAACTCATTTGAACTCAGAAAACATGTCAGAATTGTGACATAAACTCAGAATTGTGACATAAACTCAGAATTTCGACATAAACTCAGAATTGTGACATAAACTCAGAATTGTGACATAAACTCAGAATTGTGACATAAACTTAGAATTGCGACAAACTCAGAATTGTGACATAAACTCAGAATTGTGACATAAATTCAGAATTGTGACATAAAAAGTCAGAATTGTGACATAAACTCAGAATTGTGACATAAACTCAGAATTTCGACATAAACTCAGAATTGTGACATAAAAACTCAGAATTATGACATATAAACTCAGAATTGTGACATAAACTCAGAATTGTGACATAAACTCAGAATTATGACATATAAACTCAGAATTGTGACATAAACTCAGAATTGTGACAAACTCAGAATTGTGACATAAACTCAGAATTGCGACAAACTCAGAATTGTGACATAAACTCAGAATTGTGACATAAATCAGAATTGTGACATAAATTCAGAATTGAATTGAATTGACATAAACTCAGAATTTCGACATTCAGAACGACATAAACTCAGAATTGTGACATAAACTCAGAATTGCGACAAACTCAGAATTGTGACATAAACTCAGAATTGTGACATAAACTCAGAATTGCGACAAACTCAGAATTGTGACATAAATTCAGAATTGTGACATAAATTCAGAATTGCGACATAAAAAGTCAGAATTGTGACATAAACTCAGAATTTCGACATAAACTCAGAATTGCGACAAACTCAGAATTGTGACATATAAACTCAGAATTGTGACATAAACTCAGAATTGCGACAAACTCAGAATTGTGACATATAAATTCAGAATTGTGACATAAATTCAGAAACTCAGAATTGTGACATAAACTCAGAATTTGACATAAACTCAGAATTGCGACAAACTCAGAATTGTGACATAAACTCAGAATTGTGACATAAACTCAGAATTGTGACATAAACTCAGAATTGTGACATGCGAACTCAGAATTGTGACATAAATAAACTCAGAATTGCGTGACATCAGAATTGTGACATAAACTCAGAATTGCGACATAAACTCAGAATTGTGACATAAACTCAGAATTGTGACATAAACTCAGAATTGTGACAAACTCAGAATTGCAACATAAAAAGTCAGAATTGTGACATAAACTCAGAATTGTGACATAAACTCAGAATTTCGACATAAACTCAGAATTGTGACATAAACTCAGAATTGTGACAAACTCAGAATTGTGACATAAACTCAGAATTGTGACATAAATTCAGAAACTCAGAATTGTGACATAAACTCAGAATTGAATTTCGACATAAACTCAGAATTGTGACATAAAAACTCAGAATTATGACATATAAACTCAGAATTGTGACATAAACTCAGACATTGAATTGTGACATATAAACTCAGAATTGTGACATAAACTCAGAATTGTGACAAACTCAGAATTGTGACATAAACTCAGAATTAAACTCAGAATTGTGACATAAACTCAATTGTGACTCAGAATTGTGACATAAATTCAGAATTGCGACATAAAAAGTCAGAATTGCGACATAAACTCAGAAGACATAAACTCAGAAGACATAAACTCAGAATTGTGACAAACTCAGAATTGTGACATAAACTCAGAATTGTGACATAAACTCAGAATTGCGACACTCAGAAACTCAGAATTGTGACATCAGAATTGCGACTCAGAATTGTGACATAAACTGTGACATAAACAGAATAACTCAGAATTGTGACATATAAACTCAGAATTGTGACATAAACTCAGAATTGCGACAAACTCAGAATTGTGACTCAGAATTGTGACATAAATTCAGAAACTCAGAATTGTGACATAAACTCAGAATTGTGACATAAACTCAGAATTGTGACAAACTCAGAATTGCGACAAACTCAGAATTGTGACATAAACTCAGAATTGTGACAAACTCAAAACTGCGACATATAAACTCAGCATTTCTTAGAAAACAGCAGAATTGTGCAATTAAAAGGTCACAATTATCTTTTTAAGTTTTTATTTTATGGCAGAAGCAAAAAAATAATAATAATTGTGAGATGTAAACTCTGAATTCTGAGAAAAAGTCTTTTTTTATCCCAGGGTTTCCATCGTCTGATACATTTCAGAACACAGTGACACATGAAATTGAGCTTGTCTAGCTAGAATTGTTTGCATTCATATATTTGCGAATGTTTTGTGAGGGTGAACACAGACGGGGATCAGACTGAGTGTGTGTGTGTGTGTGTGTGTGTGTTGTGCTCCATTAGCCAGTAGCAGGTTTGTTGCTCAGCAGGAGGTGAGCTTTGTCTGGCAGGCTTGACGCAGTTTACCGGCGTGTGGTTGATGGGTAGTGTGTGTGTGTGTGTGTGTGTGTGTGTGTGTGTGAGGACCTGTTTGAATGTGGCTAAGCCTCACTCTCTCCTTACCCACTCAAGTCACATCAACTCTCCACCTCTCTCCATCCATCAATCGCTGCTCCCCGGAGTCTCTCTCTCTCTCTGTGTCTCTCTGTCTCTCTCTCTCTCTCTCTCTCTCTCTCTCTGTCTCTCTCTCTCTCTCTCTCTCTCTCTCTCTCTCTCTCTCTCTCTCGGATCGATCCAGGCCTTTGAGTCATCGGCCAGTGTTTCTCTGATGCTCGAGTGTCTGAAATCAATCTAAACAACTTTAGGAAGGCGCATTAGAAGCCAAATAAAAAAACTAAGAAGCGAGACTTGTCATAAAAGACAGATCCGTTTTTAATCAAGCTATTTAATCAGGACTTCTGAAGTGGATAGTGCTGGGTTTGAATGCTAATTGGTCATTCCAACGTTCCTGTCATGCTAAAACACACACGATATAATGGCATCTGTGACGTGAAACAGAAAACATTTTATAAAAGCAATAAGGCTGAGTTATATAGCATGCTCATTTAGCTTGCACAAGGTCGTTGGTTTGATTCTCAGGAAATGCATGAATTGATAAAATGTACATTGATGAAATTTAAGTTGCTATGCGTAAACAACTTCCATGACGTGGAAAACACTGCTGAAACTTTAAGGAAGTGTGATAGAAATATATATAAATAAATAAATACATACAAGTAAATGTATGTATGTATGTATGTATGTATTTATTTATATTAGGAATGTTTGTATTATTTATTAGGAATATCACACAATTTTTCTTTTATGTTTTAATTTTAAAAGTAGACCTTTGTTGTGCTGCATTTTGTTAAATGTTCATTTAAGTACATTTTAAAGAGTAAACTAAATTGATAATGTTGTATGCAATTATTTGGTTAACACTGTTTTTAATAATACATTTTTATTAAATCATAAATCCAGAAGCAGTAAAACTAACAACACAGAACTTCTGAAAAAAAAAAAAAAAATCATAGGGTCGTATTACTGTAAAAGTTCTGATAAATTATTAAAATGTTTCATGAATTCAGTTGATTAGAATTGCTTTTTGATTTATTAAAATGTAGTTAAATCACTAAAACAGAATCCAGAAAAATTAAATAGAAAATTCTTATAATTTGGGAAAAAATAAAATGGATTTCATATGATAGGGCACTGAAATTGTCTTTTTTTTTTAAACCTTTGATAAATTCATGTTAAACTGTATTAAGTTTCATGAATTTAATTAACGATATTAGACATTCTTTCTCTATCTATCTATCTATCTATCTATCTATTAATTATGTGCTGTTGCTTTGTTAATTTCACCAGGGAAAGATCTTAAAAAAAAAAAAAAATCATTGCAAATAATTATTCTTTTAAATAAATAAAATTAAATTTGTAAAAAAAACAAATCCATATGGTCCTATATGTCTAAATAATGCGATAATGACTATATTTAAAATTTATCACAGACTCGAATTAATTAATTAAAATAAATAATTGGTGTTTTCTAAGTCACTGTTTCCGTTGTTCACACATGATTGGATTTGCAATTTTTCATAAAATTTCTCTTGTTTTGTTGTAAATATTTTCCACACTGAATCAAGCAATTAATTAATTGTGTCTCTCTCACAGCAGGTCATACTGAGAAAGGTTGAACAAACCAAGAACATAAAAAGCCTTTGGATACAGTCGGCTGACCCGAACGTTGAAAAGGTCAAAGGTCATGACCTTACTTTGATCCCAGGTCATGTTCCACACCTTTCCCAACAAATCACGAGCGCAGACGTCGGTCAGCATGGAGAAGACGTACTCGCTCACGGCGCATTACGACGATTTCCAGGAGATCAAGCACGGCAGTCGTTACAGCAGCAGCACGCTGAGTAACGGCATGAGTCTGCATCTGGGCGGATCGCTGGACCGCGGACGGAGTGGGCGGGACAAATGTGTGGGCGGGGCCAAGGGCGGGACCAAGGGCGGGGCTCCGGCCCGCTGGAGCCGGCGCGAAATCTGCCTGCTCTCTGCTCTAGTGTTCGCGGCGGGGATGTGTGTGATTCTCGGATGCATGCTGGCACTGAAGTTTCTGTCGCTGGAGGCGCAGGATTCCCAGTGTCGGCAGGATTGTGTAAAGCGCCGCTCGCTGCTCCGGGCCGCGCGATTCGTCCAGGGGAACGTCGACCCGAGCGTCCAGCCCTGTCACGACTTCTACAGCTTCGCTTGTGGCGGGTGGCTCCGGAGACACGGGATACCGGAGGATAAACTGAGCTACGGGATCATCACCGCCATCGGAGAACAGAACCAGGAGAAGCTGCAGCGCCTCCTACAGGTGCCGGTCCGGAGGAAAGAGCCGGAGAGTGCAGAGAGAAAGGTACACACTCGGAATATTTGCTTGGTTTATAGTAGTGCTGTCAAACGATTAATCGCGATTAATCACATCCAAAATAAACGTTTTTATAAAACACTATAAAAGTATCAAACAATTTTTCATTCAGTTTCTCATGTTTATATATATGCTTTCTCATGTGTAGATATACATGCTTGATGTCAAAAACATGTAATAAATAAATAAATATTTTATACAAAATATTATATATATTTATTAAATATTTTGTATTCAGAGATTTCACCAAGGAAAGATATTGAAATATTTGTTTCATTAGAAATAAATAATATTTTATCCTTTAAAATGTCTGATTGAATATTTTAATTAAATCCGCGTGATTGAATATTAAATTTTGTATTCAAATTCTTATTCTATCCTGATTCAAATGTAATAATAATATATCTGTGTGTGTGTGTATGTATGTACTGTATATTGTATTGAGTTTCTCATGTTTTATTCTTATTTAAATGTAAAAATATCTCTGTGTGTGTATATATATATATGTGTGTGTATTACTTTCCTGATTACAATAGGAAAAGATTTTTTAAAAATCTTTTAAGATAAGAAAAATATTTATTTAATTGCAAATAAATTAAACGTTTAGAATATCCTTTGAATGGTTATTTTAATTAAAACGTATTATTTTCTCCCACAGGTGAAAGAGTTTTACCGCTCGTGCATCAACATGAAGGAAATCGATCGTCTGGGGGCGGGGCCTATGACTGAAGTGATTGACAGCTGTGGTGGGTGGGACCTGTCCGGAGCTCCTCCCGGAGGGGCGGGGTGGGACAGTGGCTCCGCCCCCGTGAGACCAGATTTTAATGAGATGCTGTATAAGACGCAGGCAGTTTACAGCACGTCTGTGTTCTTCTCTCTCACCGTCAGCGTGGACAAAAACTCATCACGCAACACATAAAAACTCATCACGCAACACCATACTGAGGTCATGGACTTGATACTGTTGCTCTCTCGATGGCTGATTGCTTCTATTGTGTACGTCGCTTTGGATAAAAGCGTCTGCTAAATGATTAAATGTAAATGTAAATGTAGTTTTTGTTTCAAAGTAACTTCAACTGGTGTTTGTGTGATTGTAGATTGATCAGGAGGGTTTGACTCTGCCAGAAAGGACTCTGTATCTGGGGCAGGATGAAGACAGTGTGAAGGTGAAACGCTTCTCTTCATCTCTCCATATGCTCTTTTGTTCTGGTCTCTGTCTCTCCATCTGTCCATCTGTCTGTCTGACTAACATCTGTCGCTCCGGCCGTCTCTCGCTGTGAGCTCATGTCTAATTGATCGTGTCACAGATGAGCTGGCGTCTCTTAATAATGAAGTCACAGCAGTGATCCTCTCACGCTCCGATGCTACAACACAGCTACAAATCTGAATTGACAAGCCACAAAATCCCACTGAGAGATCAATAAAAACATGGATTAATCGCATAACAAAACATGTCCAGATCACACTTCAAATCAGAAATCACAACAGAATTTCTAAATGCAAAATATTATGTCTATAGATATGTAACAAATATAAAGTACAAATACAAAGGTTTACATAGTTGTTCAGAGATTTCATTTTTGTGTATCTTTAACTTTTAGTTTACTAAGTCATATCTAGATTTTTTTGTTATCAGTACACTTAAGAAAGACAAAAACTTAAGAAATTGAAACATGATTTACAATAGCTCTTTATCCTTTTGTTTATAAAAATAAAAATAAAATGTATATATAAAAAGGATACTCAAACGTTTTGCTTTTCAAGTTTCTTTGGGCAAATAAAGTCATATATCTAGATTTTTTTGTTATCAATGTACTTGAGAGACGAAATCAAAAATTCAACAACACAAACAATTTACATATATAACAACACACCCAGATAAGTAATAAGTTACAAATTATATAAACAAACAAACAAACAATAAGTAAAAAAATTAAATGCATTTAAATATTTACTTTTTATGTATCTTTAAAGTCATATATCTATTTTTTTTAAATCTGTAAACTTAGTAGAGACAAAAACATAATAAATTCAGTCATCATAAACATTAAAACAACATTTATATTTGCTCCTTTTGCTTTTGTGTATAAAAAAACCTAATATATAAAATAGGTACTCAAATTTATACTTTTCAAGGATCTTTAAGCAAGCAAAGTCATACAGTATATCTAGATTTTTTCATTATCAATGCACCTAAGAGACAGTAAACATCAGCAATTCAACCCTGGAAACATTAAAACATGATTTATAATTGTTACTTTTGCTTTTGTGTATGATATTTACCAAATAAAATTGTAAGATTTAGCATGAAATCGGTTTCATGTCAGATGTTTGTCCATTATAATCACGTCACAATGTTTTTGTTTTTTTTCTAAATGATTTCAGATTCTGGCGTCCTATAAGGCGCTGATGGAAAGGTTGCTGAGCATGCTGGGAGCTCACAACGCCACGCTGAAATCCAGAGAGATTCTGGATCTGGAGATGAGACTCGCGAATGTACGTATCGTGTGTGTGCTTTAGTGATGGTCAGTTTGCCAATGAATCAGTCTTTTGATTTGGTTCTTTTTAATAATGTGTTTGTTGCTGGAGAAAATTTTATTTGGGTTTTTTAGATGTATTTATTGAGAAAGTGTTTCTGGAACAAACAAACACAATATAAATACACACTATCCATTACATTGATCATGTTTTATTCAGAAAATGTAAAAATCTAGTTATAATATTTTATACATTGTCAAGAATTCAAAATGATATTGTGATAAATAATAATAATAATATAAATGATTTAATGTATAAATATTTTAAATATAATTTGAATTAATATTTTACTTAAAATCAATTGATTGTATTTTCAATTTAGCATTATATTTTTCATGTTTTAGTCACATATAAACATCTATTTTTTATATTAATACATTCTTTTTTTAAAAGAAAGCAAATTTTAATAAAGTCTTTGTGAAACAAAAACACAATATAAAACACAATATAAAAGCATCAAACTGGAACATTTACATGAAATACCAATAAACACAAATAACTTTCACATGTAATCAAAATGTATAGATAAACAGCTTTGTTTCACTAAATATTTAAGTACCAAATTGAATATTTAAAATGCCACACAGAGACCTCTGAGAACACTTTTTATGTAAAGAACTTTTAAACCAAGTATTTGCTCCTGTTCATTCAAATGAATCACCCAAATGATCAGAATCACTATAATGATTCATACTTCTAAACTCCAGTATGTGTGCTTGTATAAATCTGTGTGGTAAATGTGTACATGAATTCAGATTATTTTGTGTGAACAAGCATGTTTGTGTTTTAATATGTTAATTAACATTCTTTCTCATTTTTGTAAAGATCACTGTGTCCGAATACGACGACCAAAGAAAAGACATTAGCAGCATATACAACCGAATAACACTGAAACAACTGCAGAAAATGGCTCCAAGCGTGAGTACACACACACACACACACACACACACACACACACACACACACTCGCTTGTATCAAAAATTCATGTTTATATAATTGTATAAATGTTAAATTTTTTACCAAAATTTTACATTATTTCTAAATGTAACAATGAAATGCGACTTACACACCGATGAAACTCATGTGTTTTTTTTCTCTCAACAATACAGTTTTGACCCGGTACAGCTTTTAGTCAGGTGTGACTTATTTTCCGGAAAAGATGTTACATGTCTTCTTTTGAATGGCCGTCAATGGAGAAAGATGCTCTTTGACCCCAGAATGATGTAGTTATAGATTATTACCAGCAGGGGTGAATATTCTAAGCCCGTTTAAGCCCTTATTAGTGTCCTAAGAAGAGAGAGTCATTATGATTTGAGACTGAGCCATTGTGCCGAGCCAGACAAACTTGAGTAGAATTTAAGGTGAGACACTACAGGCAAAAACCTTTTTATTCATGCACTGGTCAGTTTTGTGATTTTCAGCTTTTTGCATCTTCATAAAGTGTTTTCTTTCAGTCTAGTGAAAAGAAAACATCCAAAACACACCTTTAAGTGCTTCTTTAATAGCACTATCTATTTGCGTCTGTAGATTTCAATTGCAATGCATATCTTTAAAGAGATTTTTCTCCACTTCTGCAACACTTACATACACCAAAACTTAGAGTTTTATTCCGCTCTATATTCTGAAGGTATTTATAGAAGGGTTTGTTCATATATCATTCACACTGATTTATACAACATTTTATTCCTAGAAACATGGCGAAAATGCATATCTTTAAAGCCTGTGAGTTTGTTTCTCCACTTCTGCAGCACTTACATACACCAAAACTTAGAGTTTTATTCCTCTCTATATTCTGAAGGTATTTATAGAAGGGTTTGTTCATATATCATTCACACAGATTTATACAACATTTTATTCCTAGAAACATGGCGAAAATGTGTTTTTTTTTCTAGCTGTTGACAATATTTTCTGATTTATGGAGTGATAAAAAGAGAAATCCAAAATCCCCACAGTAAAACTCAACAAAATCACACAAGAATTTTGAACCTGACTTTATCCAATGTTTATATTTATTTTCTGGAAATGCATGCAAAGTAGTGCATATTTAATTCTATAATGACTCATTTTAAACAAAAACTTGTAATACAAAAAAATGTTTGCAATTCTCAATGTAATCAATCAACTGGGGAAGTATGGTGAAATCTGTTAGTTATTTTTTTTAACCTTATTCACCTGTAGTATCTTGCCTATATCAAGATACTACAGATGACTTCTAGGGAGTTATCATGATCTTCACTTTAGAATACTGATCCAAATAATTAGTCATTCCTTCTGATGAATTTGGTAATACTTGAGTCATTAATAGTGGGTTACCATGACCTTTACTTTAGAATTAATTATACATTATGCATTATTCATATTAATTATGAACCTGTATACCAGGGTTCCTCAATAGGCGGCCCGCGGGCCACATCCGGCCCGCCAGAGAAAAAAGTTGGGCCCGCGCTAATTTCAAATAATGTGGCATGAAAATTCAAACGCAGCATCCGAAAGCGACATTAACTTACATCGTGTCTACACCAGACGCGAGCGGAGCGGCGCAACAAAATGCAATATAACTTATTATAATCAGTGATGCCGTCTACACTGGATGCGGCGCAGCACTGCGCGACAAATCCCGACAGTAAACTGATGACTCGTTCTATTTATGACGTACTGACACAAAGTTCAAATGATTTGCAATGCTTTGTCTCATCCAGTGTCGATACTATGTGACAGCAAAAACATGGCAAGTGTGAAGTAAAGAAAAGTGGACACGAAAAATAGATGATTCAAATGTGAATGGACTGAACAGTGAGTGAGTGAGTGATACCGTCTTTGTTATGGATGTTGGTTCGCAGTGAGTTCACAGTTTTAACGTAAGTTTGCTTTATTTTCAAGATCTGAGGTAAATATCTATTGTTGCTTTCACTCTGGCTATAAACCTCACGCAAAATAATATTCAAACTCACATTAGACACTTTTAACATTGAATAAAGCACATAATTATTACCAGAGAATATCACTGTCATATTTTGTATGTTGTTCCTGCCGCGACGTCGCAGAAAATAAAAAAAACATTTCTAAATAGAATTCCGTGTCGCTTATTGTCACGTGTCGCTGTCGCGGGAGGTTAGGATAAAAATTACATGGAAAAGATACTTTTTATCGCGTCGCATCGCGTCTGGTTGGGACACACGGTGTTACAGTTTGATCCCCCCCAAACAAAATCTAAGTGTAACAATATTAATGCTGACAGATCTAATAATTGAATTTGCAATTAGGGAAAGTGGAGAGAAGAGATACAGTCTGGGAGATGAGCAGGAACAGTTGATTTGCATGGCAGACATGTAGATCCAGATTTTTTGTTTGTTCATTTGTTTTTAATATTCAACAGGCAAAGTTCTTCTGTATCTAAATGCAAAAATGTTCATAATTGTTTGAATAAAACAGACTACTGGGGGAAAAAAATCTGAATATTTATCTTGTGACCATCTTGTGACTATTTTAACAAAAGCAACAATAATATAATAATTGTAATAATAATAATTATATATATATATATATATATATATATATATTGTAGGCCAGTGGCCCTTGGCTTGGTATTATTGGCAGAATTCGGCCCTCGGTGAAAACTAATTGAGGAACCCTGCTGTATACAGTAGTTCTTAGTAGTTCTTAGGGAGGTATGAAAAAATGATACTTACTGATTAGCTAATAGTGAACTATCACATTTGACTAAGCACTGTCACTTACTAATTCATTAATCAGAGTTTCTTGTTAGTTACTAGTAGTTACTAAAGTGCTAATATTGCGTTACTCATGTGTTCTTGTGTAGTTATTCATTAATGATGGAACAGTATTCTAAAGTGTTACCATATAAAGAAAACAATGATGTTGAACCTGTTGTCAGAGAGCAAGATAAAGAGCAGGTTTATATGCGCCGAGAGTCCTGAAGTTCTCCGGCTTTGTAAGAATAATGGCTTTGTCTAATCCGTGGTGATTTTCCCCCAGATGACCTTCCGCCTCACAGTAAAATTAGAACGCAAACCAGCAAATATCTAGAGCTGCTGGATCTACACCCCAATCCATTTTTGGCAGGCCAGATCCTCTGTTTAAAACTCAGAACATGGTTCCTAAATGAAGCATAAATCAATAAGCAAAGGGCAGACGGCAGACGCTCAGGGTTTACTGGCTTCTGTATTTCACTGAAAGAGCCACTCGAGAGAAGCATAAACATTGTCATCTCTTTCTCTGTAGTTCCACTGGAAGCGTTTGTTGGACCGGATCTTCAATGATAATTTCTCTGAGGAAGAGGAGATCGTAGTTTTGGCCACTGATTACATGCAGACGGTGTCAGACATCATTAAAACCACATCTAAACGGTAAGTTTGAAAGAGCATGATTGTGATTTATAATGCGATTAACTCTATATGGCTATAAAATAATAACAATGAGAATGATGATAAGAAATAATAATTATAATTAATATTATTATTGTTACTAAATAAAAATGCTAAATAAAATAAAATGACCAAATAAAAACATAAGAAATATTAATATTAAAAAATGTAATTGCATTTAATAAAAAATTTAATTGCAATATTTCTGGAAAAAAAATGTGATTGTGATTTAAAATTGTATTATTATTTTTTTTTTTTATGTTTTATTTTTTGCTCTGATTGTTTGCATTACTTCATAACTTGGCCAAAACTTTGTGATTATATTTCAATATGGCTAATAATAATATTAATAATAATAATAATAATAATATTACTGAAATATTTTACTTTAAAATAATAAATGAGTATTTGAAAAAAATAATATAAGTTTATTACTTTTATTTTATATTAGAACTATAATATTATGCTATAATATTTATGGCTGTCTTAATTTCTTCTTTTTCAAAAGATAAACCATTGCAAAATATGCAGCACATATATTAATTAAATTAAATTGCAGATTTAGTGAAAATGTCACAGAAATGTGGCATACAGTGACCCCAAACCAAGAGGATTTATTGTAAAGAAAGATTCACAAACACACTTTTGAAGCAAAATGACTCACAAAATAAGTTTGAAATGATGAAATATTAGATCTAGTGGTATAAATTAAGACAAAAAGTACTGCAACACTTTTTGACACAATTTCAGCATTGCACAGTATAAACTGGTGTGTGTGTGTGTGTGTGTGTGTGTGTGTGTGTGTGTGTGTGTGTGTGTGTGTGTGTGTAGCTTTATTTGAGGTGTCACTGTTGGGTGAACACTCATCTGTGCCGTGGCTGATTAGAATCGACCCACAATGGCCTCACTTGTTTACACACACACACACACACACTCTCTCTCTCTCTCTCTCTCTCTCTCAGTCTCTAGAGAGCAGTCAGGTGCTGGATGTGACAGGGTTAGTGTGTGTTTAGCTGTCAGGTTTCTCTCACGGGAGTCTGTGTGTGTATGTGTGCTGCCAGTCCGTCCAGTGTGTTCATTGTTGCTATATTTTCTCTGTTTGTGTGAGAATAATTGAATTTACTTGAACTGTTTTTTGTCTGTTCACCTCTTGTCTTTCTCTGCATTTCACTCTCTGTCTTTTCTTTGTTTATGCTGACTGTGTCTAAAATATTGATGAGAATTTAACTTAATTTAACTTAGTTTCCACTTAATTGTGACCGACGATTCCTTTAGTACTTAAAGAGTTCCTTCAGTACTTAAAGAACACTATATACTTAACAAATATAAAAATATATTTTAAAAATATAAAACTTTTTAAAATTTATCATATTTATATATTATAAAAATACATAAATATTGTATAATTTTATATTTATATAAATTAAATATATTTTTACATTTATATAGATTAAAATGTACTAATTGAACTGTTGTGTTTATTTACTGTACTATTAAACATTTTTTTTACTTTAATTCAGGGATATTATAGTTAACTAAAACTAAAATTTAAAAATTTAAAGCCATTCAATTTTTTTGTTACTTGAAATAAAATAAATTTTAACTGAAAAAAAAAAAGTTAAATAAATAAAAAAAAAGTTTTATTTCAGCTAAGCAACAAGTTTAATTTTTGAGTAAATCCTGGAAAATAAAATGTATGACGTTTCCACAAAAATATTGGGCAGCATAACTGTTTTCAACATTGATAATAATCAGAAACATTTCTTGAGCAGCAAATCAGCATATTATCACATAGAAAATGCTATTTTAGACTGTAAAAACATTACGCAATTTTACTGTAATTTAAATCTAATAAATGCAGTCTAGGTGAGCAGAAGAGACATGTAAAGTATACTGACCCCAAACTTATGACTGGAAGAGTACATTTAGTGAGATGAACTTTAGCCCTAACCAGTTTATAATTTCCATGATGAGTCTTAAAGGTGGTGGAATGTTTTTAATATTAAAATACTTCATGATTTCAGGAAACTGTCAGATTGGATGAGATTTCTCTTCTGTTCTTGTGGAAATGTCAAGTCTTTTCGTCCCTCTCGTATCTTCGTGTAATAATGCATCAAATCCCGTAATATTCTCACAATGACCCCTTCCTTCATAATCACTGTTATTAAAATCAGCATGGCGATGCGCGGCTCTCCCACCAATCGGCTTTCATCAGGCGCGCCGCGGGAGCAGAGACAGAAATGACTTTTATTCTGCTCTTTGTTCTGGCTCTTTGCTGTTTTTAGCTCTTTCTCTTCACTTCTGCTCGTGGAGCGTCTCCGCAGGAGCAAAACCTCATTCTCATCAAATACTTGTTCTCACAAACCTCGCTTCTCCTCTTTCTGAGTGAAACCGGCGCTGAAGGAACCGAGGCCTGGGCTCTGCTTTGTGCTGACTGTAAAATAAATATAGAAAGTGTTTTAACGTGACTTAAAGCTGCGAGTGTTTCACTGCGAGCCGCTCTCTCGTTCAAATCTGTCGCAGTCAGCAAAATAAGACTGAAAACTTTACAAAACGTTGAGTCAAAAAACTGTATGAATCAATACGTGCATGTTAATTTACTGTATTAAATATTGAAAGCTATTTTAAAGTGACAGATACAGTTACAGTAAAACTAGATAGACAAAATAAATTCAAATAAAATAATAAATTAAATTAAAAATATATTGACAAAGTAGGTCAGATTATGTATAATATTTTAAATAAATTAAAATATTTTCAAAAGGTGAGACAGGTTAGTATAGAAAATAAAAGTTAAATAGGTTAAATAAATTAAGATATTTAAAATAAAATTAAAAGTAAAAATTAAATTAAATCTTAGACTAAAATGAGCAATCATTTAATTTTAGCATTTCCAATAATAGCTAATTATATAAAATACAAATTAATAAAAATAAAATAAATGTTGATTATGAGAAAGTAAGTCAGGTTATTAATTTGTTAGTTTTGGTGTGGTTATTAATTTAAACCATTTTAAACCATTGATTTGATTATTAGTATAATAAATTGAGATATTTTAAATAAAATAAAAGTGAATTGAAGAAATCTTAAAATAAAACTTGAAATGAGCAATCATGTAATTTTAGCCAATTTAAGCTAATAAAATAAAAATTAAAAATAAATAAAAATAAAAATAAAACAAATGTTGACTCTTGGCTATGAGAAGATAAGTCAAATTAGTTGATTAACTTTAAAATTTTAAAAATTTAAATAAATTTAAATACTTCAATACTTTAATAATAAAATTATATAACTTTAAAATTAAAAAAATGTAAATAAATTTAAATACTTCAATACTTTAATAATAAAATTATATAACTTTAAAATTTTAAAAATTTAAATAAATTTAAATACTTCAATACTTTAATAATAAAATAAAAAAAAAAATAAAAACATATGTTGACTCTTGGCTATAAGAAGATAAGTCAAATTATTTGATTATATTTGGTTTATATTAATTGAAACCATTGGTTTGATTATTAATTTATTTAAAAATGTAAATAAATTAAAATACTGTAAATAAAAAAAAAAATATTCTGTTGACTGAGAAATTAAGTCAGATTGGAAAACAAAATACACATTTTAAATTAATTTAAATATTTTGAATAAAATAAAATAAAACATTTAAATTAATGCAATACGTTATACAATATAATATTTTTAATAAATTAAAATATTTTAAACAGGAAAGATTAGTTTGGAAAATTAAATAATTTTAAAATACTTGAAATAAAAATAAAATGTGAAATAAAATAAAATCAGAATAAAACTAAAACTTAATTTTCTAATATTAATTTTTGATGTTTATTATAATTGTTTTATTTAGTGTTATCAAAAGTTGCTTGTACTATTCTAAATGACTATTTCTTGTATTTATTTGCCTTCTTATGAATCACTTGTTTTATTCCTCTCTTTGGATAAAGGCTTCTGCTAAATGAATAAATGTAAATATGAAAATGCAGACTAAATATGGCAATAATAATAATAAGCCTGAGTTTGGTCAGGGGTTTTGTTGGTCTGTTTTGACTCGTGGGACTCGTTTTGTCCGTGTTTGTGATGATAAAGAGTCATTAGTGTTTACTGCTGATATATATGTGGATCTGCAGAAGCAGGAGAATTGAATTATGGTCACGGTGTGTCATACGACATGATGATGGTGTCGTCGTTTCCGTGCTGTTGTTTATCTGTGTTTTATGGGTAATTAAAAGGAAATAGTTTGTTGGGTGATGATTGGATTTCATCTGAATGCCGCTCTGTGCTTGAGAGGCCGCTGAGCCAAAGGACGATGGCTGATGGCCCGGTGAGATGCTGTATGAGACACACACACCCACACACACACACCACACACCCACACACAACACACACACACACACTCACTCACACACACACTCACTCACTCACACCAACAGGTCTCTCTCTCTCTCTCTCTCACTGACTGTCTCTCTCTCTCTCTCTTCAACTGTCTCACTGTCTCTCTGCACACACACAAACACAATACACACTCCACACACACACACACACATACACACTCTCTCTCTCTCTCTCACTGTCTCTCTCACTGTCTCTCTGTCCTCTCTGTCTCTCTCTCTCACTGTCTCTCTGTCTCTCTCTCTCTCTCTCTCACTCTCTACTCTCTTCACTGTCTCTCTGTCTCTCCTCTCTCTCTCACTGTCTCACTTCTCTCTCTCTCTCACTCTCTCACTCACTCACTCTCTCTTTTCTCACTCCTCACTGTCTTCTCTCTCTCACCTCTCTCTCTCTCTCTCCCCCCTCTCTCTGTCTCTCTCTCTCTCTCTCTCACTCTCACTGTCTCTCTGTCTCTCTCTCTCTACTCACTGTCTCTCTGTCTCTTCTCTCTCTCTCTCTCTCTCACTCACGTCTCTCTCTCTCACCTGTCTCACACACACACACACACCACACACACAACACACTGTCTCTCTGTCACTGTCTCTCTGTCTCTCTCACTCTTCTCACTCTCTCCCTCTCTCACTGTCTCTCTCTCTCTCTCTCTCTCTCTCTCACTGTCTCTCTCTCTCAAATTTAACTGTCTCATAGTGGTTTGTTGGCACTAAACTGACTTTTTGCCAAAGCGGTGCAAAAAAATTAAAGATTGAAATATGGATCGACAAAGTTCAATAGAACAACAGATAGAACGATAGATAGATAGATAGATAAAGTACAGATTAGAAAACAGAATAAAATAAAATATTTGGAAATTAAAAAAATATTTTTAAATAATTTAAAATATTTAAGGTAAAATAAAATATTTATATAAAATAATAAATATAATATAATACATTTACATTTAAATTTGAACGTAAAAAATATTTTACAAAATTAATTAAATTAACATTTTCAGATTAGAAAACAGTCAGATTAGTTTAAAAAGTAAAATAAAACATTTAAATTTGAATCGCATTTAAATTATATTAATATAATATAATATAATAATATTGAAAATAAATTAAAATGTTAATTAAATACAATTTTGATTTGTAAGTGTGAGAAACTCTCTCTCTCTCTCTCTACACACACAGTCAGATTAGTTTGGAAAATAAAATAAAAGTTTTTTTTAATAAATTAAAATATTAAAATAAATATATATATTATTATTTTAAATGAATTAAAATATTTTAAATGATTTTGTTATGTCTCTCTGTCTCTCTCTCTCAGATTAGTTTAAAAAGTAAAATAAAACAGTGGTTTGGAAATTCAAAAAAATACTGTCTCTTTATATAAATTAAAATATTTAAACTGTCTCTGTCTCTCTCTCTCTCTCAAATATATAATATAATATTTTCATGTTGCCTATGAGAAAGTAAGTGACTGTCTCTCTGTCTCTCTCTCTCTCTCTCTCAGTGGTTTGGAAATTATAAAAATATTTCACTGTCTCAATAACTGTCATTAATAGGTGAAAGGTGAAAAATAAAGCTAAATAGTTAGTAGCCTAAGTTTAGTTGTCAATAAACTCTACCTGCTTGAGAGAGAAACTCACTGTCTCTCTGTCTCTCTCTCTCTCTCTCTCTCTCACTGTTCTCTCTCTCACACTGTCTCTCTGTCTCTCTCTCTTCACTGTCTCACTCACACACACTCACACACTGTCTCTCTGTCTCTCTCCACACTCACACACAAAAAAATTTAAAGATTGAAATATGGATCATCTCAGTTTAGAGTGGTTTGTTCACACACACACTAAACAGGTCACCAGAATAAAATAAAATATTTGGAAATTAAAAAAAATATTTTAAATAATTTAAAATATTTAAGGTAAAATAAAATATTTATATAAAATAATAAAAATATAATATAATATCACACACACACACACACACACACACACACACACCCACACAGTGGTTTGGAAACATTCAGATTA
>CM049857.1:1711647-1726647 GCA_027422415.1 Schizothorax lantsangensis | reverse complement strand
CCTATTTAAACTTATTAAGTTGGCTTGTGAAAGCCAACTTACTGAAATCCTATTTAAACTTCTTATTAGTGGTGCTTGCCAAAGGCAAGGCATCACAATTGTTATCTTGCATACTTATTATTCTGCTTCTTCTTCTTATTCTTCTTCTGGACAAAACTTCGGTTCGCTATCCTCCGGCACCGTTTGTCACAGACCCATAAATGAGGCGTCAAAATCGTGCGGGCCTATTGAGGAATGGTGTGTTATATCTTTTATAAGCGATCGGGCGTACGATAATCGTACAGTGGGCGAAAAATCGGCCAAAAAATCCCATAGACTTAACATTGCGGCCAACTTTGACGAGTTGTAGCTCAAAGCGAGAATTTCGTAGAAACAAGTGAATCACCACATTTGAAGAGGCTATCAAGCTGTGCGAGAACATACCCTGCAATGGGGTAAAAGTTGGACCCGTGGGGCACAAGAGCGCCCCAAAGTTGCCCCATTGACATACTATGGTGAGGGACGGCCCATGAAACAGCACTCGTTTTTCCTATATGGTAATCTACATAGGAATTTTGCATTGAACAATAACTCTGCTTCACAATACCATAGAGACATGGGGGAGGGCTCATTTTACTCAGCCAACCAATCAGACTCTCAGGATCATTGCGAAGCTGTGAAGCCACGCCTTAGCAACCTTTAGAGCACCCTAGCAACTGATCCCATAGACTGTCATTATAAAAGGCCCAGAGGATATCTTTGGATCAACATGTCATAAGCTTGGGGGTGGGCTCGTTTGACTCGGGCCGCAAGCATCAATTAATGATTCACCATCGACCCTTCCTAGTCCACGCCCTACGCAACCACTGTCGATCACCCTAGCAACCCAAACCCAAAGAGACATTCTCCAACTGAATGTCATAAAGACATGGGCGTTGGTTTATATATCATCATACTGGCAAGCAGCCTTGGAGTATATCATTGGCAGCTGCCAAGCCACTCCCTAACAACCAAACAGAGTACCCTAGCAACCGTCTAGCAAGACCTATATATTTGCACCAGAAATAGTACAGACATGGGAGTTGGTTCTTGACTCATGCTAGAAAACCAGACTTCACACATGCTAGTCATGCTAGCAGTGAATAGCTACATGCTAAATAGTCATTAGCTAAGTTCTAATTCAGGCTAAGGACATGCTATAAAACTCTATAAAAAAACTCCATAGTAACGATCTGTGACAACTAACTACTGCCTAGCAACACCCTAGGAACCACCCCATGTACCATAGCAACGGCCCTAGCAACCACCCAGAATACCCTAGCAACCGCATAGCAACACCCTAGCAAACCACACTGTGTACCCTAGCAACGGCCATAGCAACACCCTGGTACCCTAGCAACCGCATAGCAACATCCTAGCAACCACCCTGGGTACCTAGCAACCACTTAGCAACACACTAGCAACCACACTGGGTCCCTAGCAACGGCCCTAGCAGCCCCCCGAATACCTAGCACCGCATAGCAACACCTTAGCAAACACACTGTGTACCCTAGCAACGGTCTTAGCAACCATCCTGGGTTCCCTAGAAACCGCATAGCAACACCTTAGCAACCACTCTAGGTTCCCTAGCAACGGCCCTAGCAACCATCCTGGGTACCCTAGCAACCACCCTGATTACTAGCACTGCTTAGCAACACCCTAGCAACCACCCTGGGTACCCTAGCAACCACCCCGAATACCCTAGCAACCACATAGCAACACCCTAGAAACCACATAGCAACACCCTAGCAACCACTCCAAGTACCCTAGCAACCGCATAGCAACACCTTAGCAACCACATTGTGTACCCTAGCAACAGCTATAGCAAACGTCCTGGGTACCCTAGCAACCACCCAGAGTACCCTAGCAACCGCATAGCAACACCTTAGCAACCAAACTGTGTACCCTGCAACCATATAGCAACCATCATGGGTACCCTAGCAACCACCTGGGTACCCTAGCACCACACAACAACACATAGCAACCTGCCTGATTACCCTAGCAACCGCATAGCAACACCCTAGCAACCACCCATAGTACCCTAGCAACCACATAGCAACACCATAGCAACGCATGGAACACCTTAGCAACCATCCTGGGTACCCTAGCAACCGCCCTAGCAACCACCTCGAGTACCATAGCAACTGCATAGCAACACCCTAGTTTTTTACAACATAATAGAAATGCAGGGCTTGGTTCTTTTATTTATGACTAGGAAGTAGTCTTTAAATATCACCCAATAAACTCTATAGCCACACCCTAGCAACCATTTACAGTACCTAGCAACCATACAATCATATAAATAAGCCATATCTCAGCATCAGAACATCGTACAGAGATGGGGTAGGGCTCTTTTGACTCGGGTGGGACATCACTCTGTAAATATCCATATGGTAAAAGTGTACCCACACCATAGCAACCATTTAGAGCACCCTAGCAACCATATAACTATAAAAGGAAGCCATATCTCAGCTCCATAACATCATACAGACATGCTGGTTGGCTAAAGTGGCGAGTTTTGCCATGCCAAGCACCACTCACATTTTCTTCAGGAAATGTACATTCTAGTTTATTATATTTTCTGAGACTAAATTTACAACTCTATCTCCTCCTAGAGCTTTAACTCTACAGACTCCAAACTCAGCCCAGATCTTCAGACTGATCTCGCCGGGTGTGCTATATCTTTTCTACTGATCAGACTTATGATTTTCATAAAATAAAGATTAAAAACTCATAAAAATCCCATAGACTTACATTGACGGAATGTTCAGATGAGCCAAGACTATTCAAACTCCAACTGTCAAAATTCAAATCTAACGCACTGAAGCCCATTAGACTCAATCAGACTTCCCTTCTATGTACTATTCTATCCAATTCAAAATAATTTAAGCTTCCACTCTATCTAATTCTATTTCTAATCTAAATCATGCTAGCAACATGCTAATCATGCTTTAAACATGCTTGCGACATGCTAGTAACATGCTTATCATGCTAGAGACATGCTAATAGCATGCTAATCATGCTAGAAACATGCTAGTGACATGCTAGTAACTTGCTAATCATGCTAACAACATGCTAATCATGCTAGAAACATGCTAGTGACATGCTAGAGTAACATGCTAATCATGCTAGAGACATGCTAAAAGCATGTAATCATGTTAGAAACATGCTAGCGACATGCTAGTAACATGCTAATAATGCGAGAAACATGCTAGTGACATGCTAGTAACTGCTAATCATGCTAACAACATGCTAATCATGCTAGAAACATGCTAGTGACATGCCTAGTAACATGCTAATCATGCTAGAGACATGCTAATAGCATGCTAATCATGTTAGGAACATGCTAGCGACATGCTAGTAACATGCTAATCATGCTTGCGACATGCTAATCATGCTAGAAAAATGTTAGCGACATGCTAGTACATGCTAATCATGCTAGGACACCTTAGCAACACCATAGCAACCCACCCGTGTACCCTAGCAACACCCTAGCAACCACCCAGGTACCATAGCAACCGCATAGCAACACCTTAGCAACACCCGGGTAGCCTACCAACCACCCCGAGTACCCTAGCAACTGCATAGCAACACCTTAGCAACCACCCGGGTACCATAGCAACCACATAGAAACTGCATAGCAACACCCTAGCAACCACACCGGGTACCTTAGCAACTGCATAGCAACAACTTAAGCAACACCCTGGGTACCCTAGCAACACCCTAGCAACCACCCAGGTACCATAGCAACCGCATAGCAACACCTTGGCAACCACCTCGGGTACCCTAGCAACCACCCCCGAATACCTAGCAACTCCTTAGCAACACCTTAGCAACCACCCCGGGTACCCTAGCAACACCCCGAGTACCCTAGCAACTGCATAGCAACACCTTAGCAACCACCCCGGGTACCATAGCAACTGCATAGCAACACCCTAGCAACCACCCCGGGTACCTTAGCAACCACATAGGCAACACCTTAGCAACCACCCCGGGTACCTAGCAGCAGACCTAGCAATCACCTGGTTACCCTAGCAACCGCATAGCAACACCCTAGCAACCACCCAGGTTCCCTAGCAACCGCATAGCAACACCCTAGCAACCACCCAGGTTCCCTAGCAAACGCATAGCAACACCCTAGCAACCGACCAAGATCCCTAGCAACCGCGCGTAGCAACACCCTAGCAACCACCCCGGGTACCTTAGCAACTGCGTAGCAACAAAGGTCAACACCTAGCATCCAAGACCGGGTACCTTAGCAAACTGCGTACAACACCTAGCACCACCGCAACCTGTACCAAAGCAACCGCGTAGCAACACCTTAGCAACCACCCTGAGTACCATAGCACTAATAGCCACCACCCCGGGTACCCTAGCAACTGCATAGCACCTCCTACAACCGACCCAATACCCTAGCAACCGCATTGCAAACACCCTAGCAAAACCAACCCGGTTCCTTAGCAACGCATAGCAACACCATACCACCTATCTACTCTATCTATCTATCTATCTATATCTATCTATTTAATATTCCTATCTACTCTATCTATCTATCTAATATTCTATCTATCTAATATTCCTATCTATCTGTCTATCTATCTAATATTTCTATCTATCTAATATTCCTATCTAACTGTCTATCTATCTAATATTTATATCTATCTAATATTCCTATCTATCTGTTATCTATCTAAATCTGACTCTATCTATCTATCTATAATCTGACCCTATCTATCTATCAATCAAATTTTAAGCATTAAAACTATGTTAAACTTCAAACTATTTCAGACTGAAGAGCTTCAAACTTAAAACTTTTAAAACTTTTAAACTTCAGACTTCAAATGAACACCTTCAAACTACTTCTAATAGGTCAGACTTTCTCAAGCCAACTTCAAAGTTTGTTCACAAACTTTTTTATCTAGTTATAATTTATTATTCTTCTGATTTCTGAAAATTTCTGACTGTATCTCCTCCTAGAGCTTTAACTCTACAAACTCCAAACTCAGTCCAGATCTTCAGACTGATCTCGCCGGGTGTGCTATATCTTTTCTAACTGATCAGACTTATGATTTTCATAAAAATAAAGATTAAAAACTCATAAAAAATCCCATAGACTTACATTGACGGAATGTTCAGATGAGCCAAGACTATTCAAACTCCAACTGTCCAAAATTCAATCTAAACGCACTGAAGCCCATTAGACTCAATCAGACTTCCCTTCTATGTACTATTTCTATCCCATTCCAAACTAATTTAAGCTTCCACTCTATCTAATTCTATTTCTAATCTATCTAAATCATGCTAGCAACATGCTAATCATGCTTTAAACATGCTAGTAACATGCTAATCATGCTAGCATGCTAGCAAAAGCTAACAGCTAAAACAGCTAACAACATGCTAGTAACTTGCTAATCATGCTAGCAACATGCTAGTAACTTGCTAAACATGCTAACAACATGCTAGTAACTTGCTATCATGCTATCAAAATGCTAATCATGCTAGAAACATGCTACGACATGCTAATAACTTGCTTATCACATGCTAACAACATGCTAGCGACATGCTAGTAACTTTGCTAATGCTAGTGATATGCTAGTAACATGCTAATAATGCTAACAACATGCGAGCGACATGCTAGTAACTTGCTAATCATGCTAACGACATGCTAATCATGCTAGAAACATGCTAGCGACATGCTAGTAACATGCTAATCATGCTAGAGACATGCTAATAGCATCTAATCATGTTAGAAACATGCTAGCGACATGCTAGTAACATGTTAATCTTGCTAGAAACATGCTAACACATGCTAGTAGTAACATGCTAATCATTCTAGCAACATGCTAGCGAAATGCTAGTAACATGCTAATCATGCTAGCAACAGTTAGAAACATGCAAAACATGCAAGAAAATAAGCTTGCACGGGATAATCAAGTATACAATGCTATAACAAGCTAGAACTAGATGCTAGCGACATAGCCCTAGTAACATGCTAATCGTGCTAGAAACATGCTAGCGACATGCTAGTCACATGCTAATTATGCTAGAGACATGCTAGTAGCATGCTAATCATGCTAGAAACATGCAAGCGACATGCTAGGAACATGCTAATCATGCTAGAAACATGCTAGCGACATGCTAGTCACTTGCGAGTCATGCTATCAACATGCTAGTCCACTTGCAAATCATGCTAGCAACATGTTAGTCACTGGTTAAACCAACCTAGCAACCACCCTGACTACCCTAGCAACTGCATAGCAACACCCTAGCAACCACCCCGGGTACCTTAGCAACCGCATAGCAACACCTTAGCAACCACCCCGGGTACCCTAGCAACACCCTAGCAAACCACCCCCGGTTACCCTAGCAACCGCATAGCAACACCCTAGCAACCACCCTGGTTACCCTAGCAACCGCATAGCAACACCCTAACAACAACCCAGAGTACCCTAGCAACTGCATAGTAAACACCTTAGCAACCACCATGGGTACCCTAGCAACCGCATAGCAACACCCTAGCAACCACCCTGGGTATCTAAGCAACCACATAGCAAACACCCTAACAACCACCCAAGGTACCTTACGCAACCACCCGGGTACCCTAGCAACACCCTAGCAACCACCCCGGTACCCTAGCAACCGCATAGCAACACCCTAACAACCACCCCAGGTACCTTAGCAACCACCCCAGGTTCCCTAGCAACCGCATAGCAACACCCTAGCAACCGCGTAGCAACACCCTAGCAACCACCCCGGGTACCTTAGCAACTGCGTAGCAACACCTTAGCAACCACCCTGGGTACCATAGCAACCACGTAGCAACACCTTAGCAAACCACCCCCGAGTACCATAGCAACCTAATAGCAACATCCTAGCAACCGACCCAGATACCCTAGCAACCGCATTGCAACACCCTAGCAACCAACCCGGGATCCTTAGCAACTGCATAGCAACACCCTACCACCCTATCTACTCTATCTATCTATCTATCTATCTATCTATCTAATGTTCCTATCTATCTATCTATCTATCTATCTATCTATCTTGTTATTTAAACTTCAGACTTCTTCAAATGAACACCTTCAAACTGCAGAGCTTTTCAAACTACTTCTATAGGTCAGACTTTCTCAAGCCAACTTCAAAGTTTGTTCACAAACTTTTTATCTAGTTATTATGTTGGCTTGGCACAAGCCAACATACTGTTATGCTATTTAAACTTCTTATTATTATATTTTCTTCTGAGAACTTTGGGGCCTCGCTACTCCGAGGGCTTTCAAGCTACAAGCACCAAACTCGGCAGAGACCTGGGGCCTGACGTCCAAATTGAGGAGTTATCTTTTCAGACTGATCAGACTTACAGTTTTTTTATAATGAATTATTTAATGTGACCAAATTCCATTGACTTACATTGAAATTGAGAAAATATTACAAAACACTACTCCTCCAAGGGCTTTAAAGCCACGACCCCACAATTCAGCAGAGATATGGGCCCTGGTGTGTAGTGTTATGCTATATCTTTTCAGACTGATCAGACTTATATTTTTTTTGTTATTAATTATTAAAAATGAAAATTCTCCCATAGACTTACATTGGCTGAGAAAAATTGCGCCCCTAGAGGAGCAATTCCCCTCGGGCGGAGCTGAATGACTCGATCAGTTTCACTTTTAGATCGGTTAGAAATACAAATAAATACATCGATTTCATTCAAACTGACAAGCTAAACCAACTTATCTGATCAGGGCCCATTAATAATGATTCTCTGGCCAGAGAACAGTGTGAAACACGACAGAACTCTCACCGCATCGATCAAGCACGGCAGTCCGAACCTGCTCACAGCAACACAATTTATAAGTGTTTTAGAGCCTTTAAAAATAAAATATTCCAGCGATTGCATGCATACAATAATAAGAACAAAACAAGAGCTAAATGCAGGTGTTTGTGATTGTTTTAGTGTGAGACTGAAGTCAGTGTGTGTCGCTCGCTCCCGGAGCTTAGACATCACGAGCTCGCTGCAGTGTCCTCGTAAACTTGTTTATTTGCTCTTCTTTCTGCCTTTTAAGTCAAAGCACACCAGCGTCTGATCATAAAACATGTAGATGAGCATAGAGGAAAGCTAAATTGAGTGCATGTGAGCTGTTTTTTAATGTTTGACTGACAGCTGTAATCGTGGCAGCTGCCGTCCGCGTTTGAAAGGAGAAATACACAGAACAAACTACATCATTTCCATGTGTTTACAGCTTTATAAATCAAAACATTCCAGCATCGAACACAGTACATATAGAAGAACATAATAACATGAGTGCTTATGAATGTTTTTTCTCTCTAACTGCAGAGCAACGACACTCTCTGATGCTCGCTCCAGACCGCATTCATCCTCACTTCTCTTGGACAAACACAGACAAGATTAACTCAAAATACATGACATCTAAACATTTCGTTTATAAAACTAAAAAACAGCAAAATAAATAAATAAATAAATACAGAGGTTGCAGTCCTGTTACGTTTTAGCTCATAACTTCAAGAAACATGCATAGATCTTGAAATACTAAACAGCATTATTTTCAGAAATTCTCCCGATTTAAAAGAGACCAAATTGACCATATTCCGTCCATCAGATCGAAAGATTTCGTTCATAGAGCTGTAATTATTAAAAATGAAACATTTCCCATAGACCCTGAGAAAAATTGCGCCCCTAGAGGAGCAATTCCCTCTAATGGAGGGAGGACACTTGCTTAGTTTCACTTTTACACTTATTATATTATATTATATTATATTATTATAAGTAAACTAATCATTAAACATTTGTAATCATTACAAAAATTGTCATTTCATCTTTATGTAGTTCAGAAATGAAGGCCATAATGCTAATGTTGTCCACACGAGGGAGCCACAGGATAACAAATACTTCAAGATCTCCTCAAAGACTGTGAAAATGTTTCATTTATGTTTCATTTAAGTGACTACATTAAAAACTGCATATAAATTCATTACATTTCATAAACTTTAATAAAGCCCAATATAGTGAGTATGCAAAAACTGTAATCTCCTACATACCATTACTTTTATCTTATTTTAATCATTACTATTGACAGTATATTTCTGAAGTTGTCACACATAACTTAATACGTCCAACTGAAGAAGGGACACTATATTAGTTATCTATTTTCATATTGTGCATATAATAGTACTCTTATAATGACTCATAATTTACTTGAAAAGAGACATGTCCATTGTGTAATTACATCATCTACGTTTTTTTTTGCAGCGGGGCAGCTCAAGAACGCTGAACGCACAAGTACTCTGGCTCTTTTGCCCCAAGGCTGATGAAGCTGCTTTCGCCAAGCCAACATCAAAGTTAGTTTACGAACTTTACCTTCTAGTTATTATTATTATTATTATTCTTCTGAGACTAAATTTCTGACTGCTACTCCTCCTAGAGCTTTAACTCTACAGACTCCAAACTCAGTCCAGATCTTCAGACTGATCTCGCCGGGTGTGCTATATCTTTTCTAACTGATCAGACTTATGATTTTCATAAAAATAAAGATTAAAAATCATAAAAATCCCATAGACTTACATTGACGGAATGTTCAGATGAGCCAAGACTATTCAAACTCCAACTGTCAAAATTCAAATCTAAACACACTGAAGCCCATTAGACTCAATCAGACTTCCCTTCTATGTACTATTTCTATCCAATTCAAACTAATTTAAACTTCCACTCTATCTAATTCTATTTCTAATCTATCTAAATCATACTAGCAACATGCTAGTAACATGCTAATCATGCTTTAAACATGCTAGTAACATGCTAATCATGCTAGAATCATGCTAGCAACATGCTAGTAACTTGCTAATCATGCTAACGACATGCTAATCATGCTAGAAACATGCTAGCGACATGCTAGTAACTTGCTAATCATGCTAGAGACATGCTAATAGCATGCTAATCATGTTAGAAACATGCTAGCGACATGCTAGGAACATGCTAATCATGCTAGAAACATGCTAGCGACATGCTAGTCACTTGTGAGTCATGCTATCAACATGCTAGTCACTTGCTAATCATGCTAGCAACATGCTAGTCACTGGTTAAACCAACCTAGCAACCACCCTGACTACCCTAGCAACTGCATAGCAACACCCTAGCAACCACCCCGGGTACCTTAGCAACCGCATAGCAACACCTTAGCAACCACCCCGGGTACCCTAGCAACACCCTAGCAACCACCCCGGTTACCCTAGCAACCGCATAGCAACACCCTAGCAACCACCCTGGTTACCCTAGCAACCGCATAGCAACACCCTAACAACAACAGAGTACCCTAGCAACTGCATAGTAACACCTTAGCAACCACCATGGGTAAGCTAGCAACCGCATAGCAACACCCTAGCAACCACCCTGGGTATCTAAGCAACCACATAGCAACACCCTAACAACCACCCAAGGTACCTTAGCAACCACCCCGGGTACCCTAGCAACACCCTAGTAACCACCCCGGTTACCCTAGCAACCACATAGCAACACCCTAACAACCACCCTGACTACCCTAGCAACTGCATAGCAACACCCTAGCAACCACCCCGGGTACCTTAGCAACCGCATAGCAACACCTTAGCAACCACCCGGGTACCCTAGCAACACCCTAGCAACCACCCCGGTTACCCTAGCAACCGCATAGCAACACCCTAACAACCACCCCAGGTACCTTAGCAACCACCCCAGGTTCCCTAGCAACCGCATAGCAACACCCTAGCAACCGCGTAGCAACACCCTAGCAACCACCCCGGGTACCTTAGCAACTGCGTAGCAACACCTTAGCAACCACCCTGGGTACCATAGCAACCACGTAGCAACACCTTAGCAACCACCCCGAGTACCATAGCAACCTAATAGCAACATCCTAGCAACCGACCCAGATACCCTAGCAACCGCATTGCAACACCCTAGCAACCAACCGGATCCTTAGCAACTGCATAGCAACACCCTACCACCCTATCTACTCTATCTATCTATCTATCTATCTATCTATCTATCTATCTATCTATCTAATGTTCCTATCTATCTATCTATCTATCTATCTTGTTATTTAAACTTCAGACTTCTTCAAATGAACACCTTCAAACTGCAGAGCTTTTCAAACTACTTCTAATAGGTCAGACTTTCTCAAGCCAACTTCAAAGTTTGTTCACAAACTTTTTTATCTAGTTATTATTATTATTATTATTATTCTTCTGAGACTAAATTTCTGACTGCTACTCCTCCTAGAGCTTTAACTCTACAAACTCCAAACTCAGCCCAGATCTTCAGACTGATCTCGCCGGGTGTGCTATATCTTTTCTAACTGATCAGACTTATGATTTTCATAAAAATGAAGATTAAAAATCATAAAAATCCCATAGACTTACATTGACGGAATGTTCAGATGAGCCAAGACTATTCAAACTCCAACTGTCAAAATTCAAATCTAAACACACTGAAGCCCATTAGACTCAATCAGACTTCCCTTCTATGTACTATTTCTATCCCATTCAAACTAATTTAAGCTTCCACTCTATCTAATTCTATTTCTAATCTATCTAAATCATGCTAGCAACATGCTAATCATGCTTTAAACATGCTAGTAAAATGCTAATAATGCTAGAATCATGCTAGCAACATGCTAGTAAACTTGCTAATCATGCTAGCAAAACGCTAGTAACATGCTAATCATGCTAGAAACATGCTAATAGCATGCTAATCATGTTAGAAACATGCTAGCGACATGCTAGTAACATGCTAATCATGCTAGAAATATGCTAGTGACATGCTAATAACCAGCTAATCATGCTAAACAACATGCTAATTTGCATGTAATCATGCTAGTGACATGCTAATCATGCTAGAAACATGCTAGCGACATGCTAGTAGTAACATGCTAATCATGCTAGAAACATGCTAGCGACATGCTAGTAACTTGCTAATCATGCTAGCAAACATGCTAGTGACATGCTAGTCACATGCTAATCATGCTAACAGCATGCTAATAACATGCTAAATTCATGCTAGCGACATGCTAATCATGCTAGAAACATGCTAACGACATGCTAGTAACATGCTAATCATGCTAGAAACATGCTAGTAACATGCTAATCATGCTAGCGACATGCTAGTAACTTGCTAATCATGCTAGACACATGCTAGCGACATGCTAGTAACATGCTAATCATGCTTGCGACATGCTAGTAACTTGCTAATCATGCTAGCAAACATGCTAGTGACATGCTAGTCACATGCTAATCATGTTAACAGCATGCTAATAACATGCTAATCATGCTAGCAACATGCTAATCATGCTAGAAACATGCTAGCGACATGCTAGTAACATGCTAATCATGCTAGAAACATGTTAACGACATGCTAGTAAAAAGGCTAATCATGCTAGTGACATGTTAGTCACATGATAATCATGCTAGCGACATGCTAATCATGCTAGAAACATGCTAGCGACATGCTAGTAACACACTAATCAGGCTAGAAACATGCTAGTGACATGCTAGTAACTTGCTAATCATGCTAGTAACCTTTTATGCCTTTTAAAACATTCAAACTTTAAGCTTTTAAAACTACTTTAAACTTCAAACTATTTCAGACTGCAAACCATCAAACTTAAAACTTTTTTAAACTTCTTAAACTTTTTTAACTTTTCAAACTCTTTCAAACTTTCTGGTCCGGCTTTCTCAAGCCAACTTAAAGTTTGTTCACAAACTTTTTTATCTAGTTTATATATATTATTTAACATATTAATCATAAAATCAGTGAATTTTATTATATTTTATTTTTAAGTTATCTCGTGCAGATGCAGACCAAATTACAACAACAGTGGTTACATACACATTATATTTAATTGTTTGATCAAAATTATTGCTAGGGACAATTTAGTAGTCGCTGGATATTGGTAGAGACATGTCATAGCATCTCTACTAAATTATACACCATTTGGTGTATAATAATGGTACCATTTACACCATTTACCTGTGAGGTTTTTCTTAAATGTGTCCCTGGAGCACAAAAGCAGTCATAAGTAACACAGGTATATTTGTAGCAATAGCCAACAATTCATTGTATGAGTCAAAATTATCCATTTTTCTTTTATGACAAAAATCATTAGGATATTATGTAAAGATCATGTTCCATGAAGATATTTTGTAAATTTCCTACCGTAAATATATCAAAACTTAATTTTTGATTAGTAATATGCATTGCTAAGAACTTCATTTGAACAACTTTAAAGGTGATTTTCTCAATATTTAGATTTTTTTGCACCCTCAGATTCCAGATTTTCAAATAGTTGTATCTCAGCCAAATATTGTCCTATCATAACAAACCATACATCAATGGAAAGATTATTTATTCAGCTTTCAGATGATGCATTAATCTTTTTTTACCCTTATGACTGGTTTTGTGGTCCAGGGTCACAGGCCCAGAATAAAATCAGCAAGTATCATATTTTATTCCATGTCGTTTTAGATGACATACAGTAAAGTCAAATGCATATTCACTGACTGTCATCTCTCTCTGTTTCTCAGGGTTCTTCATAACTACATGTTGTGGCGTATCGTGGCGGCGCTGAGCGAGCATCTCTCCACGGCGTTTCGCAGCACGATTCACGAGTTCTCGCGTGAGATCGACGGAGGCGAGCAGCAGCTGGATCTGGAGCGGCTGTGTCTCAATCAGGCCAACAAACACTTCGGCATGGCCCTCGGTGCACTCTTCGTCCAGCAGCACTTCTCCTCCTCCAGCAGAGCCAAGGTGAGCACCGCTGATCTCAGCTCACTTCAGTGCTCAGATCCTTCTCCAAAAACACCTCAGAAGAAATACAGACGCAAACGAGTCAGTAGGCCTACTTCTTATACAGTCAGATTATACATGAACATGGAGCAGCTCTGATCATATGTGACCCTGGAGCACAAAAGCAGTCATAAGTAACACAGGTATATTTGTAGCAATAGACAACAATACATTGTATGAGTCAAAATTATTGATTTTTCTTTTATGCCAAAAATCATTAGGATATTAAGATCATGTTCCATGAAGATATTTAGTAAATTTTCTACCTTAAATATATCAAAACTTAATTTTTGATTAGTAATATGCATTGCTAAGAACTTCATTTGAACAACTTTAAAGGTGATTTTCTCAATATTTAGATTTTTTTGCACCCTCAGATTCCAGATTTTCAAATAGTTGTATCTCAGCCAAATATTGTCCTATCATAACAAACCATACATCAATGGAAATAATATTTATTCAGCTTTCAAGGCAAGGCAAGTTTATTTCTATAGCACATTTCATACACAGTGGTAATTCTAAGTGCTTTACATAAAAGAAAGTGAAATAGTCATTCACAGCAATAAAAACAAGGAATTAAAAATAATAAAAACAAGGAATTAAAAATAATAAAAACAAGGAATTAAAAATAATAAAAACAAGGAAATAAAAATAATAAAAACAAGGAATTTTAAAATGATATAGAAATGATTATACATAAAATACAGTGCAGTCAGTTCAGACGTAGCACAGTGTTCATTCAACAAATGCACAGCTAAACAGATGAGTTTTCAGTCTGGATTTAAATGTGGCTAATGTTTTAGCACATCTGATCTCTTCTGGAAGCTGGTTCCAGCTGCGGGCGGCATAATAGCTAAAAGCGGACTCCCCTTGTTTTGTGTGAACCCTTGGTATTTCTAACTGACTCGATCCTAATGATCTGAGTGGTCTGTTAGGTTTATATTCAGTGAGCATATCTGCAATGTATTTAGGTCCTAGACCATTGAGTGACTTATAAACGAGTACAAGTACTTTAAGATCAATCCTAAATGTAACTGAAGCCAGTGTAAGGACCTGAGGACTGGTGTGATATGCTCAGATGTTCTGGTTCTAGTCAGAATCCTGGCAGCAGCGTTCTGGATGAGCTGCAGCTGTCTGATGGTCTTCTTTGG
>CM049857.1:1696647-1704147 GCA_027422415.1 Schizothorax lantsangensis | reverse complement strand
TTCTCTTCAGTTTTTCCTGCAGGGATTCTCCAGCCGACTCTCTACGATCCTGACTTCCCTCAGTGAGTATCCTCAGTGATTCCCTCAGTCCTGATGTAATACGGGTTACATCTTCACCAGCGGCCAGACATTCAGTGATTGTAACATGGGATTGTAAACTTATAGACTTCATTAGTATAACATTCAGCTGATGTGTGTGTGTGTGATTTATAGTACATCTTATACAGTCTTAAATGTTCAGCATCATCCACCTGATGTGTGTGTGTGTGTGTGTATGTGTGTGTGTTTTATAGTACATCTCATACAGTCTTAAATGTTCAGCATCATCCGCCTGAGAGAGAGAGAGAGAGAGAGAGTGTGTGTGTGTGTTTTGCAGCACACTGGTGAAAATGGCTTTACTGCATCTATTGAGAAAGTGACACTTCTGAAGTGAGAGAGAGAGAGAGAGAGAGAGAGTGTGTGTGTGTGTGTGTGTGTGTGTGTGTGTGTGTGTGTTTATGGCTACTGTGGCTTTTCTCTGAGAGCTACAGCCTTGTATTGATTTCCCTTCACAAAATATGTTAGAGGGGACAAATATTAGCAGACCACACACACTTACACACACTCACACTATCATACACATACACTTACACACATTTTTTTATTTTATTATCATTGATATATTATTATAGCTTTTGTTAGTATTATAGATTTTTTAATATATATTCCATTATTTATATATATATATATATATATATATATATATATATTATATTATATATATATATATATACAGTATATAAGGCAAGGACAAGTTTATTTATATAGCACATTTCATACACAGTGGTAATTCAAAGTGCTTTACATAAAAGAAAGTGAAATAATCATTCACAGCAATAAAAACAAGGAATTAAAAATAATAAAACAAGGAATTTTAAAATGATATAGAAATTGATTTAAAATGAAATTTAAAACAGTTCAAATAGAAAATGATTATACATAAAATACAGTGCAGTCAGTTTGGACGTAGCACAGTGTTCATTCAACAAATGCACAGCTAAACAGATGAGTTTTCAGTCTGGATTTAAATGTGGCTAATGTTTTAGCACATCTGATCTCTTCTGGAAGCTGGTTCCAACTGCGGGCGGCATAATAGCTAAAAGAGGACTCCCCTTGTTTTGTGTGAACCCTTGGTATTTCTAACTGACTCGATCCTAATGATCTGAGTGGTCTGTTAGGTTTATATTCAGTGAGCATATCTGCAATGTATTTAGGTCCTAGGCCATTGAGTGACTTATAAACGAGTAAAAGTACTTTAAAATCAATCCTAAATGTAACTGGAAGCCAGTGTAAGGACCTGAGGACTGGTGTGATATGCTCAGATGTTTCTGGTTCTAGTCAGAATCCTGGCAGCAGCGTTCTGGATGAGCTGCAGCTGTCTAATGGTCTTCTTTGGGAAGGCCGTGAGGAGACCATTACAATAATCCACCCTGCTGGTGATAAAGACATGAACAAGTTTCTCCAAGTCTTGACTGGAAACAAAACATCTAATTCTTGCAATGTTTTTGAGATGATAGTATGATTTAGTATGCTGACTACTAAAACTAATCTTCACCCCAAGATTTTGACTTGATTTTTAGTTGTTTGACCCCTCAAGGTTGCACATGAGATCTCCAACAATGACTTCAAACTGAAGAAAGTTTTGGGTTAATTTCATCAATCATTGTCTCATTTGGAGATAAGGCAGATCTGGGTATCATCCATAGCCAATTTGGATTATCTGACTTTGGGAGATTAAACAAGAGCGGTTTGAGTGGGACTGCATTCATGACGTCCCTTAGACTATGAGTATCTGAAATTTGGTACCATCCCAGAAAGCCCGCAGTTTTCCAGTCTCCTAGAAGTTGTTAGATCGACAGTTCAAACGCAGCACATCTAGTTACCAGCACTGATATTTTGCCCAGAATTGAATATCATTTATTATCAATGAGTGCTGTCTCTGTGCTGCGATCAGATTTTATCAGGTATCCATTTGAGTTTAAGTAGTTGTTTGATTAAAATCTACCTTTTCAATATCTTACTATGAAAGGAAGAGATATTTCTTAGGCTCAACACATTTTCTTGTGTGTTTTTGCATACCTATGTATATATATATAATTCTGGTCTATTTATTAAAAACAATCACCTTCTAACTGTGCTGCTAATGAGACTGCTCACAGCACTTGATTGTTGGGTCTAAGCTTCTCATTGTAAGTCGCTTTGATAAAAGGTCTGCTAAATGAAAATGTAAATGTATATGTACACATTTCGGTTTTAGTTCTTTTATAAAAGGTTAAACTAAACTGAGCAAAACCAAAAACAACTGATTGTAAAAACAAATGCAGAGTTTTGTGTTAGGTTAGTGTTTTAGTTAACTTGCAGTCTAT
The DNA here is from genome assembly GCA_027422415.1 of Schizothorax lantsangensis. Lineage (NCBI taxonomy): Eukaryota > Metazoa > Chordata > Actinopteri > Cypriniformes > Cyprinidae > Schizothorax > Schizothorax lantsangensis. The sequence goes on along the minus strand of CM049857.1, from coordinate 1,701,742 downwards.
AAAAAACAATATGATTCTATATAATTATAATAATACTTAGATCAGTAAACCTGTGTGTTGTAGGCTGTATTGTGAGTCTCTGCTGCTTTCTGCTGTTCATTTCTGTGATGCACATTAAAGATCAGATGAGATTGAGTGTATTCTTCATGATCATGATCTTGTGTTTTAGGTCACTGAATTACGGAGGAATCGGAGCGATCATCGGTCACGAGCTCACACACGGATACGACGACTGGGGTGAGACAGACACCTGCTTTAACCCACAACACTCCTGTAATAATGAACGTGTGAAACATTATTCAGAGATCTCTGATTAACACAGAAACATGATCTAATGATGTCTGTCGCCTGTCAGTTCTTCTGAACATCATGACTGGATCACTCTGCATCTCATGTCATTTTGTAGGATTTTGGCATATGATTTTTTGAGTCATGTGACTTCTCCCTGTTTGCTGATAGGTGGGCAGTACGATCGCTATGGCAACCTGAAGCAGTGGTGGACGGAAGAGTCGTACAGGAAGTTTCAGAAGAAGGCGGAGTGTATCGTCAAACTCTACGACAACTTCACTGTGTACAACCAGAGGGTACAAACACACACACACACACACACACTCAATCACTCACACACACACTTACAGACACAGACACACTCACACACTTACAGACACTTAGACACACACACACACACACACACACACACACACACACACACACACACACACACACACACACTTACAGACACACTCTTACACACACACACACACACACACGCACACACACTTACAGACACACACACATTGACACACACACTTACAGACACACTCTTACACACACACACACACACACACACTTACAGACACACACTGACACACACACTTACAGACACACTCTTACACACACACACACACACACACACACACACACACACACACTTACAGACACACTCTTACACACACACACACACACATACATACAGCTAGTTATAAATACTATCCCACACACTAACCCTAACTAGTGTTATTTCAGTATATTTTATTATAGTTTTTATTACTAATTTAATAATCTTTTTTTTAATTAATAATTTTATTATTGTTGGTGTTTTTTTTTTTACAGTTTTCATTTTAATTTGAAAGTTTTAGTATTTTTGATGTGTTTGTAATATTTATTGTTTTTTTATGTCTATATTTGTAAAAAAAAGTGTTTTGGTTTTAGTTATTTTCGTTTTTTGTTTTTTTTTACAATTTCATTTAAGTGTGTAAAATAAGACGTGTGTGTGCATGTGTGTGCGTGTGTGTGTGTGTGCGTGTGTGTGTGCAGGTTAGCGGGCGTCTTACGCTGAGTGAGAACATTGCTGATCTGGGTGGACTGAAGTTGTCTTATAATGTGAGTTTTATCACTACTTACCTTGAAAAGTGCAATAAAACACCATTTGAAGTTGATTTTTTCAATTTGAAAACTTGCTTTAAAGTTTCTATATTAAACAATAAAAAAATGTTTAGCAATGTTTGCAGAGACTAAAAGTCAATACAAGTTTTCTGTAGCGCTTTATAAAGAGTGTTTTGACTCTGAAAATTTTGTATTTTTGTTATTTTCCTGTACAAATATCTAAACATCCTTATCTCAGGAACAAAATTACTTAAGATATTCTGTCTTATTTCATGACAAATGAATAAAAATAGCAACTCTCTTTTTAAAGATGTAACATATTCCACTGAATGCGAGTAGCTATAGATGAACCCAAGTGCAGCTTTATTAAATGCAAACGTGAGCAGATACAAAAAAACAAACAAAGACTTGACTTGACCTGACCTGGGGACCTGGACCTGGACCTGGGGACCTGGGGACCTGGACCTGGACCTGGGGACCTGGACCTGGACCTGGGGACCTGGGGACCTGGACCTGGACCTGGACCTGGACCTGGACCTGGGGACCTGGGGACCTGGACCTGGACCTGGGGACCTGGACCGGGACCTGGACCTGGACCTGGACCTGGGGACCTGGGGACCTGGGGACCTGGGGACCTGGGGACCTGGAACAAAACTTCAACATGAAACTCACCAACAGAGGATTACACAAAGCTAGACAAGAGACAATGGCAAAATGAGGGCTATATATATGAAACAAAGAGGGTCACATGACATAAACCAACCAAAGACAAAACAGAACTAGCAATCACATGACAAGACAACGAACCAATGAAAACATGGCACATGAACTGAGGAACCAATGGCAAGAACACAAGGAGGGCACAAGGAATCACATGACAACATGACCGAGGCAAAACTACAAAATAAAAGACATGAAAACAATGAACATGAAACAAAACCCATGTTACAAAATACGACATTCAGCAGATTATTATGATAAAAACAAATAAAGGGTAAAAAAGTTCTAGAAGTTTAAATTTACTTTAAAGAAAATGTACTGTACTAAAAATGTATAATAAATATTTTATAAAAATTTACTAAATATTTTGGTATTTAAAATTGCTATAAAATCAAAGCCATATGTCTAATTAAGTTATGCTCCAAATTTGAAGTTGATATCACAAAACTTGAGATTTTTAGGTGCTATACTGAAAATAGCCACCGGGTGACACCCAAACTCCTCTGAATTTTTCACATTGCATAGCATGGTTTATCCAGCATCGTTTGATTGGGTCATCTGTGAATGCTGGTTTGTTTTCCGGTCTGCAGGCGTATCAGAAGTGGGTTCGTGAACACGGGCCGGAGCGTCCTCTGCCGGGACTCAAATACACACACGAGCAGCTCTTCTTCATCGCGTTCGCTCAGGTAAACCAGATTCATTCATACAGCGTTAGTTAACAGTGTCGGGGAAAGTTACTGCATTACAATATTGTGTTACTCCCTTAAAAACTAACTAATTACAAGTGACTTTTTATGGAAAGGAATATGTTACGTTACTTTTATGTTACTTTTCAAATCTGGGCAAGGCTTGCTTGTTTGTTGTTAATATAAAAAGTTATATTTTTGGTAAATGTAAAAGCCCTTTCACACCAAAAAGTGAAATGAATCTGCCTCAGACTGAAGGAAATGTAGATTCACGTCTGTACAGTAGAGGACGCAGCTTAAACTAATCACATGAAGAATATGAGAAAGTTCAACACTATTCAGCAATAACAACAATAAAACACATATGTGACCTTGGAGCACAAAACCAGTCATAAGGGTCAATTTTTCAAAATTGAGATTTATGCATCATCTGAAAGCTGAATAAATAATATTTCCATTGATGTATGGTTTGTTATGATAGGACAATATTTAGCTGAGATACAACTACTGTATTTGAAAATCTGGAATCTGAGGGTGCAAAAAAATCTAAATATTGAGAAAATCACCTTTAAAGTTGTTCAAATGAAGTTCTTAGCAATGCATATTACTAATCAAAAATTAAGTTTTGATATATTTATGGTAGGAAATTTACAAAATATCTTCATGGAACATGATCTTTATTTAATATCCTAATGATTTTTGGCATAAAAGAGAAATCAATAATTTTGACCCATACAATGTATTGTTGTCTATTGCTATAAATATACCCATCGACTTAAAACTGCTTTTGTGCTCCAGGGTCACATATGCTAGTTTTTCTAAAGTGATTTTTGCTTATTAGTATGATTGAATTGGCTCATCGAAGCTTAGCAGCAAAGACATTGGTTAATAAAATAGGATTAAATACATAAAGGATATTGGTGTTATTTACCATTTAACTATTGCAGATTTGCGTCATATTCTGAGTCTGCACTTCACTGTTTTTTATTCATTTTGAGGAACACTGAATGTGTTTTTGTGCAGGTGAGATGAATAAATGCATGTTGATATTTAGTCTAGAACCTAAAAATAAATGCCTCTGCACAATTTTTCTCACCATGGCAACAATAGAGCTGTCAGTCAATACATGAGAAACAAAGTAACAGTTTCAAAAAGTAACTTAAGTGTTACTTTACTAGTTACTTGAAAATAGTAATCTGATTCTGTAACTCGTGTTACTTGTAATGCACTGTTAGTTAATACTGCTTCAGTCATATTCAGCCGCTCTGAAATGTTGTGTACACATTGCATCACAGAACTGGTGTATGAAGAGACGATCTCAGTCGATTTACCTGCAGCTGCTGACGGATAAACACGCACCTGAACATTACAGGTAATACACCGCTAACACAAGTAATATTCCTCATTAGAAACGTTTACTAAGTCAAACATTACTGTGACTAATCAAGCTCTATCTAGAAACCCATGTGCTGTAACTACAGTATATAATGCCATTCTTCGGTTGGTATTGTTTTGCATAATGCTAGACAGCTCATTAATTCTGTACGTTGAAATAATTAGATATATTGTTACGTGTTGTCATGTGTATTTAATTTTTTTTAGAAGAAATAATTTCAATATAAGGCTGTTGAACTCAATCAAACCAAAATAAAACTGATTAAATCAAAAATAAAAGAAAGTAAATAATTACATAATTAAATAAATTAGTGCATTAGTGTAATTAAGGCATGTTTATGTCTAATTCATAAATACTTAAATCAGTTCACTAATGTTAAATTATTCATCCTCGTATATCTGATGCTGAAGTATGACCAGTGTTATTTTAGTATCACTGAGATAATATTATAGTTTTTATTGATATTTTGAATTATTTTTATTAATATTGTTAAATATTAATATTTTTAAATATTTTTATTTTCCATCTTTACATTTAGTTCTAGATTTTTTGTGTGTTTCTGTAATTTACATTATTATTATTTTATATTATATTATATTTTATTATTTTATTTATATATATTTTCTTTTTGAATGTGTCTGTATAGTTTTTTTTTTTTTTTTCAGTTTTAGGTTATTTTAGTAAATAAAAAAGAAATTATTCTAAATTATCCATCTTTGTATATCTGATACTGAAATATTACCAGAGTTATTTAAGTATCACTGAGATAATACTATAGTTTTTCTTAATATTTTAAATACTTTTTTATATATATTTTCCATCATTGAAAGTTCTAGATTTTTTTTGTGTGTTTTTGTCATTATTATTATTATTATTAATTCATTTTTATCTCAGTTTTAGTTTAGGT
>CM049857.1:1664147-1691647 GCA_027422415.1 Schizothorax lantsangensis | reverse complement strand
TACAGATGAATTATATGAAAGTAAAAAGAAAAAAAATTGTACAGGTCAAATAAAGCATGTTTGCTGTTAAAAAACTCACAAAACACAGAAACCAAGAGAAGTTCAACAGGACTTTCCTCAGTGTTCAGTGAAGAGCTGGAAATGCTGAATTCTCCATAATCCATGTTTGGAATAAAACAAAATCATATGCAACAACTGAGATCTTTCTTTTAATTTTTTATTTTAATTTAAAAAATGACAGATAGAAGTTACACAGTATTTACGTGTTGAATTTAAATACAAATATTGGGACTTTTAACTTTTTTCGTCAGTCGCTAAGCAACACTCAAGCCATAGCAACACGTGTGAGTTCATTTCTATGTGATATTCCATTATATAATATATTATTTTAAAAAGTACTTATGCGAAATAGATCGTATGAACAGTTTACTACTAATTATTAAGCAGGTACTCAAACAGACAAGAAATATTTATGAAATCTGATGTGGACGCGTCTATGGAAACCAGAGTTGGATGTCATCGCTTCCGGTTCCGTAAGACATACATGTATGTAATGTATTTTTATATCTATTTTTTTTTCAATTGAACTAATAAAATCTTATAATTCAAAATCTTTACACGATTATAACTCTGCTAACTCAATAACATAAATATTGTACGTGACTTTAAAATATTATAGTTCACGAGTCGTGACTTTTATTTAGGAATCTACAGGCCGGATGTTGTCATCGCTGACTTCACTGTTTTGCGCGCTTGTATTTTGTTTCCTGTTTGCACCAAACAACAAATTCACAACAAACAGAACTAAAGGTCATAAAATGTGAGTGTACTTTAATTAAATATGATCTAAGATTAAACCCGCGTTTTAATGGACTCGAGCTCAAAACCCTCCGCGGGACGAGAAAAGGTAAAAATATCTTCAACATTCACAAACATACAACAGCTTTAACGTTAAAACAGATAACACGACATCAAACTATCGAAATAAACATTAAACGTCATGTATTTAATTTAGAATAATGTCGTTTTATTTAACCATAATGTATTGAGATGAACGCTGGGTTTGAATTAATGAGCATTAAAATAATATTACAGTAAAGCTTTAACTTGCTGTTTTTATCACTTCTGCTGCTTTAAATGATGATTTGGGGTTTTAAACTGGATTTAAAACTCGTTTCTAAACCTAGAAGAGTTTAAAACAAAACAAACAAACCCCAAACATACTTTTTTAATTGTATTTAGTTAATGTACTGTAATAACAGTCAAAAACACTTTGTTTAGCAGTTTAAGGAATGTGAGATAAAGTACAATATATATATACAAATGAACAGAAAAATATCAAATAAAATAAAAATTACTTTACTTTAATTTGGCAGTTACTTTAATTTGAAAGCTTTAGATAAGCTTGTTTTGTTAAAAAAAAAAAAATTAAATAAAAAAATAATAAAACTGAAATTTATTGTTAATGTTTTTGCATTAACAATTTAAAAAACCAATAAACTTAAAAAAAGAATATATGTCATTTATACTAAGCTGTATAAATGCATTACATCAGAATTCCCTAAACTGACTAATGGCATATTATTTATTTAATTTCTAACACTGTTTTTCATTATTTGGTCTCATGCATTTTATTCAAGCAAGTACTAATTATTAGCAATTTAATTTACAGTATTTCACCTGCATACGTTTAATAAAATAAAACGAGGCATTCATGTGAGTGTGTGTTTGTGCTGTGTGTCAGCAGCCCCTCAGAGACCGACCGATGTCTGACCGAGCGTCTCTGACCTCTTACACAGAGTATCCCTCCAGACGTCCCTTCATAAACACACCCCTGCCCTTCACAAACAGAGCCGTCAAAGCCTTTCCTGAGAGCAGCGGTGCAGGTACACACACACACACGCACTCACACACACTCACTCACTCACACTTACGCGTGCACGCACACTCACTCACTCACACACACACACACATACACTCACACACACACACACACACACACACATACACTACACTCACTCACACACACACACGCACACACTCACACTCACTCACACACACACACACACACATACACTCACACACACTCACTCACTCACACTTACGCGTGCACGCACACTCACTCACTCACTCACACACACACACACACATCACACACTCACACACACACACACACACACACTCACACACTCACTCACTCACACTTACGCGTGCACGCACACTCACTCACTGCACGCACACACACACACACACACACACACTCACACTCACTCACACACACACACACACACACATACACTCACTCACTCACTCACTCACACACACACGCACACACACAATGTTACAAAAGCTTTTTATTTCAGATAAATGCTGATCTTTAGATCTTTCTATTCATCAAAGAAGCCTGAAAAAATGTACTCAACTGTTTTAAATATTTATCATAATAATAATAATCAGCAATTTTTCTTGAGCAGTATATTAGAATGATTTCTGAAGATCATGTGACACTGAAGACTGGAGTAATGATGCTGAAAATACAGCTTTGATCACAGAATAAATTACATTTTAACACATATTCACATAGAAAAGAGTTATTTTAAATAGTAAAAATATTTCACAATATTACTGCTTTTGCTGTATTTTGGATCAAATAAATGCAGGCTTGGTGCGCAGAAGAGAATTCTTTAAAAAAAACATTAAAAATCTTACTGTTCAAAAACTTTTGACTGGTAGTGAATACTCTAACACACACACACACACACACACCTGTGACACCTGAGATCTAACACACACACACACACACACCTGTGACACCTGAGATCTCACACACACTCAGATGCACTGAAGACACGAGACTCGTGTGTATGGAGAGTGATTGACAGCTGTTTGCGGCGCTCATGAATAATTCAGTGCTTCAGCTCCTAATATAGACTGTGTGATGTTTGAGCGAGTTACTTAAACATGCCAGAAAGAGTCTGTGTGTTTAGTCTAAGTTTTCAGACATAAAATGACAGTATTTAAAAAAAAATATATATATATATATTCATTCATTTTATTTATTTAAGTTTAAGTGGACACTGTGACACTGATAGTTAAAATTAAATAAAAAATTGAACAGGTAAATTTTACCTGTTAAAAACAGCAAAGCAGGGTTATTATACCAAAACTAAGACCATAAAAATTACTTGAAATAAAATAAACGTTAACTGAAAAATATATACATATATTTTTTCAGTTAACGTTTATTTCAAGATTATTATTATTTTTTAATTATTATTTTATATCAAGCATTTTTATTTATATTTTATGTACATATATATTTTTTTTATATATGTAAACCTAGTTTATTTAGGACAAAGTATTTCTCATTTTAATTTAAATAAACTTGATGTATTATAATAATTAAACAACAAAACAAAAAGACAATATTAGTATCTCAGTGACACTAAAAAAACACAAAAGTTATCTTGATATGCAAAAACAGCTAAAGTTAACATTATAGACATTTAAAAAAACTCATAAAAAACAACTAAATTACTAAAACTTTAACAAATTAAAATATAAAAAATAAATTGATTTAGTCATTTAGAATAGTATTAAAATCTATACTAGAATATCACTGGTGCAAACAGATTTGGATGCAAATTTCTGCTCAGGATCAGTCATTCAGAGGTTTGGTGATGAAATATTCACAAAACTTATTTATGAATATTTGGTGAACAGCTCCACCTGCTGGAGAGTTTAGATTCAGATTCAGCCGCTTGCAATTAACATTTTGCTTCTTTAAGACTTCTGTATGTAAATGAGCTCTGTTTCAATTGGCTGACCTTTTCGTATGTGAATGCTGTTTTGATTTGTAATTATTTGCATCGTGAAAAGCACTATACAAACAAACTTGGGGTCTTTGGGCCAGTGTGAGCTGAATAAATCCCATCTAGATGCAGAACTCTTTGAACTGCTGTGTTTTTGCAGCCATTCTTTCTGCGCTGAAGAACCTGCAGGAGAAGATCCATCATTTAGAGCTGGAGCGATGTGAAGCTCAGCAGAAGCTCAGAGAATCCACACACTCAGACCACAGAGACGAGCCGGTGAGTGTGTGACTGATCTACACACACTCCTGAGTGCTGTTTATCTACAGTATTTACTCATTACTCATATTATTTTGAATACTTGATTAAACTTGTGACTGATCTACACACACTCCTGACACAGTGCTGCAGTATTTACTCATTACTCATATTATTTTGAATACTTGATTAAACTTGTGACTGTCCTGACACGCTGTTTATCTACTATTAGAGTATTTACTCATTACTCATATTATTTTGAATACTTGATTAAACAGGACAGTGCTGTTTATCTACTATTAGAGTATTTACTCATTACTCATATTATTTTGAATACTTGATTAAACTTGTGATTGATCTACACACACTCCTGAGTTTATCTACTATTAGAGTATTTACTCATTACTCATATTATTTTGAATACTTGATTAAACTTGTGACTGATCTACACACACTCCTGACACAGTGCTGTTTATCTACTATTAGAGTATTTACTCATTACTCATATTATTTTGAATACTTGATTAAACTTGTGATTGATCTACACACACTCCTGACACAGTGCTGTTTATCTACTATTAGAGTATTTACTCATTACTCATATTATTTTGAATACTTGATTAAACTTGTGACTGATCTACACACACTCCTGACACAGTGCTGTTTATCTACTATTAGAGTATTTACTCATTACTCATATTATTTTGTGAGTGTGTGAGTGCTGTTTATCTACTATTAGAGTATTTACTCATTACACTAAACTTGTGACTGATCTACACACACTCCTGACACAGTGCTGTTTATCTACTATTAGAGTATTTACTCATTACTCATATTATTTTGAATACTTGATTAAACTTGTGACTGATCTACTATTAGAGTATTTACACACTAAACCTGACACACAGTGCTGTTTATCTACTATTAGAGTATTTACTCATTACTCATATTATTTTGAATACTTGATTAAACTTGTGACTGACTCCTGATGCTGTTTATCTACACACACTCCTGATCTACACACACACAGTGCTGTTTATCTACTATTAGAGTATTTACTCATTACTCATATTATTTTGAATACTTGATTAAACTGACTGTGAGTGCTGTTTATCTACTATTAGAGTATTTACTCATTACTCGTATTATTTTGAATACTTGATTAAACTTGTGACTGATCCACACACACTCCTGACAGTGCTGTTTATCTACTATTAGAGTATTTACTCATTACTCTACTTGATTACTTGTGACTGATTTCCTGAGTGCTGTTTATCTACTTAGAGATTTACTCAATTTACTCATATTATTTTGAATACTTGATTAAACTTGTGATTGATCTACACACACTCCTGACACAGTGCTGTTTATCTACTATTAGAGTATTTACTCATTACTCATATTATTTTGAATACTTGATTAAACTTGTGATTGATCCACACACACTCCTGACACAGTGCTGTTTATCTACTATTGTATTTACTCATTACTCTACTGATTACTTGTGAGTGACACATTTATCTACTATTAGAGTATTTACTCATTACTCATATTATTTTGAATACTTGATTAAACTTGTGACTGATCTACACACACTCCTGACACAGTGCTGTTTATCTACTATTAGAGTATTTACTCATTACTCATATTATTTTGAATACTTGATTAAACTTTTATTTTTATATTATTAGTTTTCATTTAAATTGAACTTTAGGTTTTAGTAATGATGTGCTTTTTTCATTTTTTTTACTTTTTTAATATATATTTAATATATTTTTTAAATATAATAAATAATTATATATAGCTTTAATGTATTTTTTTTTTTTAGTTTCAGTTTTAAATTTTTGGTAATTTTAGCACTTCAGATTAAGGTTTTTTTGGTTAGTTGCCAAGGCAACATTTCTATTTTTTTGCTAAAAATTTTTTTTTTAAAATCATATTAATAAGCATTTATTTTTATCTTTTAAATTTAATTTTAAGTTTTTAAGTTTTAGTAATTTTCGTATGTGGCAGTTTTATTCATTCTTAGTTTTTTGGATTATTAATCTATTTAAAAAAAATATATTAAGTTAAATAAATTATGTTTATGTATAATAATTCAATATAGGTATAATTGTTTTTAGTTTTAGTGATTTTAGTACTTCAATTTGGCTTTTTTATTATCATTATTTTATACAATTATTTTTAATAATATATTTATTTTTTTAAATATATATATTTTTTATTTTTGAAATATTGTTTTAGTAATTTTAGTTGCCAAGGTAACATTTTTAGTTTAAGTTTTTCATGTAATGTTTTTTTTTGTTGTTTTTTTTACTTTATTTCAGCTGCCAAAAATGTTTTAATACTTTTAGCTTTAGGTTGCACTGATTGACACAGATCTTTATTCCCAGCCTCACATTTACAGTAAATGTACAGTAAAATGTCTGTCTGTGTGTAGATCTGCTCTCTCAGCTGACTGCGGCCGAGACTCGATGCTCACGCTTAGAGAAACAGTTGGAGCACGTGAGGAAGACCGTGAGAAACACAGAATGGGACAGAACCGCTGTGCTTCGCCAACAGGTGTGGCTCTCACTCACACACTCACACACTCACTCACTCACTCACACACTCACTCACTCACTCACACACACACACACACACACACACATTCACACACACACACACACACACACACACACACTCTCTCAGCTCCTGCTGCTCAACAATGTGCTGTGTGTGTGTGTGTGTGTGCTGTGTGTGTGTGAAATGTGCTGTGTGTGTGTGTGTGTGTGTGTTAGTTAATGTGCTGTGTGTGTGTGTGTGTGTGTGTGTGTGTTAATGTGCTGTGTGTGTTGTGCAGGTGTCTCTGGAGCGTCTGGGCTCTGTGGATCAGACAGATGTTCAGCTGAAGCTGCAGAAGCTGGATCTGCTGGAGCAGGAGTATCATCGGCTGACGGAGACTCAGAGCGTCGCTGAGAGGAAGATCAGACAGCTGGAGAGAAAACTACAGGAAGAGGAGCATCAGAGGAAACTGGTACAGGACAAAGCAGCTCAGGTCCGTCTCTCTGTCAGATAGATATGGCTGGGACAATAAATCGATGCATCACGAATAGACTAATGATTCTGAGATTTTCTGAATGCATCGATTCTGAGTTTAGTTTTTAACTCTTTCCCCGCCAAACATGGGATTTTCCGGGTTCTCACTGTTATATGCTAGGGGGCGATATTACGCATCTCCTGAATGAGTCTAGAAAGTGTCGATCAAAAACTCAGACCAGGAAGATGCAGAAACCAGTGATCTCATATGTAAGCATATGCATATGCATCTGAAAAATAATGCAATCATCAACACTAACCGCATATAAATGAAAGCTTCCTAATGTTACAGAGTGAAAAGTGGATCCAGAAAGTGTTAAAGGCCTGTGAAGCTTTGGGATACTGATGGAACCCATCTACTGCATCTTTGCTTTGATAATATTACTGAATATGATCCAGATGTAGTATTTGATAAAAATGCGATTTTCTCAGCTTTTTGCTCAATTTTTTTTTTATTTTTTTTTTTTATGAAACTTACCTACATTCAAGGGTTGAAAAAATAAAAAAACAATGCTTGAAGCTAGAATAAAACAGATTTTTTAGTTTGAAATTAGAGAGTCTGATTTTGCTTTGATGTATTGCATGTTCAGATACTCATACAACAAAATATTCTGGGGGCCGTGAAATTTTAGTGAAAATCAGCAAAAATGCTGGCGGTGGCTGGCAACGTTTTTCAAAAATGCAAAATATTTCACGATATAGTCATTAATATATGTAGTTATTCTGAAAATTGACAAAATGACTTAATATAATAATTAAGATTCTTTAGAAATGAAAAGTACTTCACCTTGTTTGATTTTTCTTTTATTTGGTAAATTACTTATTTAGTAAAAACACACTCAATTTATAGATTAACTGCCTCTAACTGATTGGCATTAAATGCAACTTGTAGGTGAAATTAAACTTTAAATAAGGTGTTTCTAAAGTATTTTTTAAAATCTCATGTTATTGTTTTACTTCAAACAGTTTATAATATCTAAATATTTTATATTGGAATATTAATAATAAATTACATTTACTTCCTTTTAATTTTGTAAGATAGTTATATTGTTTAAATTTGTTCCCTGGTATCTGCTTATTATACTGCATTTTTAAGAGGCTTGTTGTGTTCTTTTTTTGTAATAACTGGCAACCCTTCACCTGCAGCTTTCTTCAAGAGAGGGAAGAGTTCAATAGTGACTAGAAGGAGAGCAGCAGTATGCATAATCTGTTACGGTTGACATTTTACAGGCCATACTCTGCTTGCTTCCAGTTCCTTACACACCACTTGAACATAAAATAATCTTTCATACAGTTTGAAAAGGTTGAAGTGAATTAAAGGGTGTTCATAGTGGGCTGTTTACATTAATCTTGAGTCATGAAAGCATAAAAGCCAAGGTGCAAGTACATTACACGACCAAATACACAAGGGCTCTTCTTCATGAGAATTTGAGTGTGTGGTTAAAAACTAGCCTAGAGCGCCATCTGCTGTTAGAAACTAAGCTCAGAATCGATTCCAGAGAGAATTACAATGCATTCCGAAAATCTCAGAATCGATCCATGATGCATCGATTTATTGTCCCAGCCCTACTGTCTGTGTGTCTGTATGATGTTAACTGTGTTTATCTGTTCTGTGATCAGTTGCAGACGGGTCTAGAAGCCAATCGTCTGCTCATTCAGTCTGTGTCTCCACATCCACATAAATCCAGCAGAAACAAACAGAAGAAGCTCTCAGCAAAGGTAAACGAGCACAGACAGATCTGATTCCTCTAACGGGGATGGGGATATGATATCAACTAGAGGTGGGGATATAATATCAACTGCTGTAAGAAACAAAAGTCAAAGTCTGCTTTATTGTCAATTCTGCCACATGTACCGTACATACATACAGAGAATTGAAATTGTGTTACTCTCAGACCCCTGCTGCATACAGTTAACATTAAACACTAACAGTAGAACGTAAAAATACAGATAAATACAAATCAAATGTGTATATACATATATATATATATATATATATACACACACACACACACACACACATATATATGTATATATATGTATATATGTATATATATATATATATATACAGTATATCCACATGTACACATACATACATGCATACATACATACACACATACATACATGTGCATATATATTATATATATATATATATATATATATATATATATATATATATATATATATATACGTACATACACAAAATGCAACTATTACAAATATACAAATAAGGACATGTAAATAAATAAATAATAATAAAAATAGATAAAGTGGCATAAGGCACATGGTAGATAGAGTGCAAACCAGTGAAATAAAAAAACTGTGCAGAATATAAATGGTGTAGTGCAAAGAGCTTATTAAATCTATTCTATTTAAAGTGACAAAAAGAGCAGTCTTTATTCAGTCTGTCAGAAGAGGTAGTTGAATGAAGTCAGTCCAATGCTGTACAAAGTGACTGGTGCTGGTCACAGTGTGTGTGGTGTGTGTGTGTGTGTGTGTGTGTGTGTGTGTGTGTGTGTGTGTGTGTGTGTGTGGGGTGTGGGGGGGGGGTCAGAGTTCAGTGGTGCGTGGGGAAAGAGAGAGTTGTTCTTACGTAAGGGTAAGAACAACATCACAATATAGTAATACTGCCTGAAGTCAGAGATGTTACTAATTCAATTTAAATCCATATGATATATTTCTCAACATCATCGCTTAAATGACTGCTAATGTTAAATTCACATTAGGCTCTTTTCAATTCCGGCTAATTTTCACTTCAGACAACTCATGGTATCATTATTAATGCTTTTGAGAACTATACCATCTTGCATAGAACAAAACCAACCAATATTTAAATCTCGTAATAAAAAACGACTGATATTTAAATCTTTTAAAAGAAAAAACTACAGATATTTCAGTCTCATAATTGAACAAAATTGGCTGATATTTCAATCTTGTAATAGAACAAAACTGACCGATATTTCAATGTCGTTATAGCACTAAATGAACAGTATTTAAATTTTGTAACAGAACAATACCGACTGATATTTACATTTCATAATAAAACAAAACTGACTGATATTTCAATCTCTTAATAGAACAAAATTGACCGATATTTAAATATTGTAATAGACCAAAACTGACCGATATTTCAATGTTGTTATAGAACTAAATGAACATTATTTAAATCTAATAATAGAAAAATACCGGCTGATATTTAAATCTGGTAATAGAACCAAACTGACTGATATTTAAATATTTTAATAGAACAAAAAACAATATTTAAATTTTGTAACAGAACAAAACCAACCAATATTACATTTTTGTAATAGATCAAAAGCAACTGATATTTCAGTTAGGGATGTGCGGGTCTAGTCGACTAAACGGTACAGCTCCTACTAGTCGACACTGAAAACAATAGTCGACTACACGAGAGGAAAAAAAAGATGATTTTATCATTCAAATTACCATCATTTTAACGTTACATTTAAAACATTTTAAAGAACAGTTAAAATAAAACTTTTGAAAAAGAATACATATATCAAAATATTTAAATATATAAATATTTTTTTAAAGCGTATCTGGGCGGGAACTATAATTTTACCTCACATGCGTTTTCTTCATGTCAGTTGCGGCAAGCTCCACGCGAAAGACCAGCAAGGTGTGGGATTATTTTGAATTGGAAGGAAATGGAAACGTTTTTTGTAAACTGTGTAATGTCAAATTGGCTTACAATAACTTTACTGGAGCTATGCGTAATCATATTCAATACACGTATGCGTTAGCTTGGAGTCTAGCCAAAGCCAAATGTCAATCATGTCATGCACTACAACCTGCCGCTGCGGTCCGCGATCCTATCCGTGCCGTCTATTCCTCTAAACGAAGACCCACTTCGGTGGTGATGCGGGATTTCCAGGCTCTTTTCAAACTGTCTGCTTGCTTGTAGTTATTTCTCTGCGTGCCTGTGACTTTAGTTCCTGCCGAGCGCTTTTTTTGCAGAATCGCCTCTAGTCCTGTCTTTCGCCAGACCACGTTAACATGTTAAATTCACTGAACAAATGCGCACGGTCTGAGTAAGTAAAACAAGCTTTGTTTTGTTTTTAGACAATATAGCCAACATGAAGTACATTTTTAAAAGCCGTTTTAATGCTATTCCTTGATAAACTTTCCTATTGTTTTAAACTTTTGTTTTAATATGTGTTTTAATATGTTGGCTAACGTTATATGAAAATGAAGAATTCTGTCAGTCTATTGATTGATTTTCTGCATTGCTCCAGCCGATCTGAATAAATAAGCTATGCACTGGTTTATGAAGAGTGTATGCTCTTCCTTTTTTTCTGTTTAACTACCGCCTAAAATTAATTGATGATTACGCGAGGCAAGCATACGGCATAATCGTGACCTATTTTTTGCAGAATTCATTGAGGGATTTGACAGTGTGATTCAAAGATTAAGTATTTCAACTGTATGCTGTTATATAGACACACGCACAGTTTTTTTTGTATTTTTTTTTTTGCCATTTTTGGGGGGTTTCTAGGTTTTAGACTAGTCGACTAGTCGGATACAAAACTTCCGTTTAAACGACAGTCAAATTAGTCGTAGCGCACATCCCTAATTTCAGTGTAGAACCAAACTGACCGATATTAATGCACCAAAATGGATTACATTTCAATGTTGTTATAGAACCAAATCAACCGATATTTAAATCTCATAATAGAACAAAACCAACCGATATTTCAATGTTGATAAAGAACATAACCAACTGACATTTCATTTTTGTAATATAAAACAAAAGCTACTGATATTTCAATGTTGTTATAGAACAAAACTGACCGATATTTTAATCTCGTAACAGAACAAAACCGGCTAACATTTAAATCTGTAAAGCTGCTTTGAATGTGCATTGTGATAATTGCTGTACACAAATAAATTTGACTTGATTGATGTCTGCTTTAATTACTGAGATGAGCCGCTCATGTGTGAATTCTCCTGTGTTTCTGCAGAAACATCCGTCGCAGCCTCAGCCGCATTACAGACTCAGTCTGGGAGACGTGCCGTTTGTGACCGGGACGGTAAAGACACAAACAGTGTTTTACACTATAACATTTAATTTTATTCCCACGTTAATCATTGATTTTTGCATCAAAAACGGTTGCGAATGAGTTTTTCATGATCATTTCTGATTCTAACACTATCCCTACCATTTGCAGTTATTTTTATGCCCTGTACAAAGTGACAAATCAGAGCATGTTTGATATGGAGCAGTATTGTGGATGTAACAAGTCTTTTTCTCTTCAGTCGACAGGCTTGAGTCACTCTGTGCAAGCAAACCAACAAAACTGACCGATATTTAAATCTTGTAATAGACCAAAACTGACCGATATTTCAATCTTGTAATAAAACAAAACTGACCGATATTTCAATCTTGTAACAGAACAAAACTGACCGATATTTCAATCTTGTAATAGAACAAAACTGACCGATATTTCAATCTTAGTAAAACTGAAACAAAATCCAATTTTCAACATCTTGAGACCAAAACTGACCGATATTTCAATCTTGTAATAAAACAAAACTGACCGATATTTCAATCTTGTAATAAACAAAACTGACCGATATTTCAATCTTGTAATAAACAAAACTGACCGATATTTCAATCTTGTAATAGAACAAAACTGACCGATATTTCAATCTTGTAATAGAACAAAACTGACCGATATTTCAATCTTGTAATAGAACAAAACTGACCGATATTTCAATCTTGTAATAAAACAAAACTGACCGATATTTCAATCTTGTAATAGAACAAAACTGACCGATATTTCAATGTCGTTATAATAGAACAAAATGACAAAATGACCCAATTGTTGTAATAACAAAACGACACCGATATTTCATCTGTGTGATAAAACAAAACTGACCGATATTTCAATCTTGTAATAAAACAAAACTGACCGATATTTCAATCTTGTAATAGAACAAAACCGACCGATATTTCAATCTTGTAACAGAACAAAACCGACCGATATTTCAATCTTGTAATAAAACAAAACTGACCGATATTTCAATCTTGTAATAAAACAAAACTGACCGATATTTCAATCTTGTAATAGACCAAAACTGACCGATATTTCAATCTTGTAACAGAACAAAACCGACCGATATTTCAATCTTGTAATAAAACAAAACCGACCGATATTTCAATCTTGTAATAGACAAAAACTGACCGATATTTCAATCTTGTAACAGAACAACATTGACCGATATTTCAATCTTGTAATAGAACAAAACTGACCGATATTTCAATCTTGTAACAGAACAAAATTGACCGATATTTATATCTTGTAATAGACCAAAACTGACCAGTATTTCAACGTTGTTATAGAACAAAACTGACCGATATTTCAATGTCATTATGAATGAACTGAATGACAAATCAGAGCATGTTTGATATGGAGCAGTATTGTGGATGTTAACGAGCCTTTGTGTCTTCAGTCGACAGGCTCGAGTCACTCTGTGCGAGCAAACGTCCAGCACGTCCTTCATCTCATGAAGCAGCATCATCCTCAGCTGTGTAACGAGCGAGTGCTGGGACACGCCCCCTCCACCAATCACAGCGCTCGCCAGGCCAGCAGTAGCTCCTCCTCTTCCTCTTCCTGTGGGGAGCTGTCAGAGCTGCTGCTGACGCTGCAGGACGAGTTTGGACACATGAGCTTGTGAGGATTATTCTTCATCTTACATTGTATTAGTTTCCACCCTCTCTTGGACCAGTGTTACTATCAATAACTAAAACTAAACATGTTGCATTGAAATAAAATAAATGTTAACTAAAATAAAATATTTTTAAAAAGTTTTTTCTAACAATTCTATTTTTTTAGGTTAACTGTTATCTTAATATCAATAACATACTATTTTTGTTGATATTTGTATTTTTCTATTTTCCACTTTCATGTTCATTTTAGTTAGTTTTAGTAATTTTGTTGCATGTTTTTTGTAATTTTTATTAGTTTTTGTTGTTGTTTTTTTTAAATGTCTATATATATATATATTTTTATTTTAGTTATTTTTAATAATAAGTTAAACCAAATAAAAATGAGAAATGTTGACATGGAAAAATCACTGTTTTTCAAATTTTATTTTATTTCAGTTGATATATTTTTATTTCAGGTAACTTTTTTTATGGTTTTGGTTTTAGTTTTAAAGAACTATAATAACCCTGACTTGAAGTACCAAATTACTTCATCAAAAAATAAAACAATTTAACTAAAACTGAAATAAAAAATAATTAAAGTTAACAAAGACAAATAAACAACAAAAACTAATAAACGGACAAAACTGACTAATCAACTGACAAAACACTTTTTATTATTAAAACTTAAATATACAAATAAAAATTAATTGAATATATTAATAAATACTATAATAACACTAGTTAAATGATACTAAAATAAAAATTGTTGTCTTGGTTAAAGTGACAATTCACCCAAAATGAACATTCTGTTAATAATTATTTTATGTAAATGAATAAAACAATTCAAATTGTTCACAAACTTCATATTTTAATGATATGAAATGATTTGTAGACTGAATTTAATAGATTACACATGCATGACAACATTTGGATTTGGTCTGTGTGAGGCGATGTTGCCAGCGTGTGTTTTTGAGCGCTTCGAAAGAGTGAATCATTTTGTGAAGCGATTCATTCAATTGATTCAGAGATTCAAGAAGCTTAGTTTCTCCCAATGCTAGTGACTACAAACTGTCAAGCTCCAAAAATGACATGAAAACATCATAATAGAAATTAAAATCTCTATTTATGTTGAATGCAAAAATCTCCTTTTATGTTGCTTATAAGAAAATAACAGTATACAGGTTTGAACAAACAGGAGCATGATGAGTTTTAGGTGAACTGTTCCTTTAACAGACAGGTTTTCACTGCAAAAAAAAAAGATTTTCTTCCTTAGTATTTTAGTCTTGTTTTCTAGTATAAATATCTACAAATTCCTGAATCAGGATGCATTTGCTTGAAAAGTAAAATGACTTGAGATTTGTGACCCTGGAGCACAAAAGCAGTCATAAGTAACACAGGTATATTTGTAGCAATAGCCAACAATACATTGTATGGGTCAAAATTATACATTTTTCTTTTATGCCAAAAATCATTAGGATATTAAGTACAGATCATGTTCATGAAGATATTTTATAAAATTTCTTACCGTAAATATATCAAAACTACATTTTTGATTAGTAATATGCATTGCTAAGAACTTCATTTGAACAACTTTAAAGATGATTTTCTCAATGTTTTGATTTTTTTGCACCCTCAGATTCCAGATTTTCAAATAGTTGTATCTCAGCCAAATATTGTCCTATCCTAACAAACCATACATCAATGGAAAGATTATTTATTCTGCATTCAGATGATGTATAAATCTCAATTTCAAAAAATTGACACTTAAGACTGGTTTTGTGCTCCAGGGTCACATATTTTGTCTTGTTTTCTGAAAAAAAATATCCAAATTTTGTTAGTTTTTGCTTAAAACAAGTAAAAATATCTGCCAATGGTAAAAAAATAATCTTAATTCAAAGGCTAAACAAGGTTGTTGTTTTTTTTTTTACCCCATTGGCAGATATTTTTGCATGTTTGAAAACAAAATTTCGATAATATTTTCAGAAAACAAGACATAATATCTTAAGTCATTTTACTTAAGTAAATGCATCCTGATTCAAGAATTTATAGATATTTATACTAGAAAACAAGACAAAAATACTAAGGAAGAAAATCATTTTTGCTGATTCAGTGATGGTGTGTGAATGTGTGTAACTGTAAGCGGTGTGTGTGTGTGTGTGTGTGTCAGCGAGCAGCAGGGGTTGGCCAAACAGATCCAGTCGTGTGGTTCGGATCGCTTGCGGCAGGATTTGGAGCGTGAGATGGAGACGCTCGTGAAGAGGATGGAGAATAAAGGAGAACAGATCGCTAAAGTCCGGCGACATCAAACTCAGGTAACACCGGCCCACAATGCAACTGAAGATACATGCATACTGTAAAAGCAGCTCATGGTAGAAGTACAGTATCGGCTCACCCAGGCTGCATTTATTTGATCAAAAATACAGTAAAATAGTGAAATATTATTACAATTTAAAATAGCTGTTTTCTATGTGAATATCTGTTGAAATGTAATTTATTCCTGTGAAGCAAAGCTGTATTTTCAGCATCATTACTCCAGTCTTCAGTGTCACATGATCTTCAGAAATCATAATAATATGCTGATTTGCTGCTCAAGAAACATTTCTGATTATTATCAATGTTGAAAACTGCCCGATATTTTTGTGGAAACTGACACATTTTATTTTTCAGGATTCACAGATGAACAGAAAGTTTAAAAGAACAGCATTTATTTGAAATAGTGATTAGGGATGCACGATATAGGATTTTTGCCGATATCTGATATGCCGATATTTTTCAACTCATTTTGGCCGATAGCCGATACCGATATATTTCCTTTAGTTTGGAAACAATACCAAGTCTCTCCTGTGTTATAAACACATTATTTTTAATAGGAGACATCTTGAAGCGCTACTTGCTGATTATGGACCTTGTGAAGTAATCCCAGAAGGTGCTCTTTGGTTGGGTTTGAAGCAACTATTACAAAAAAAGAAGAATCCAAGGCATTTCTTCTGGTCCAAAAAAGGGGCGGGGACTGATATGTTCTCAGAATTGCGAGTTTATATCTCACAATTATGACTTTTTAACTTGCAATTGCGAGTTTATATCACGTATTTATATTTACGTATCACGTAAATCAGAATTGTGAGATAAAAAGTCGCAAGTCCCTTTTTAATTTTTTATTCAGTGGCGGAAACAGGCTTCCTTAGATATTTGTGTATTTCACATTTATTTAGTTACAAGTAGGTCACCAGCGCCCCCCCTATGTAAATAAAAGGCATTACCAGACGGGCATTAGGACCCGGGGGAGGCTGTCGAAAGCATCATTCTGTAGTGTATTCTCAAATTAAATGCAGCGATCCAAAACAGTGAATCTAATCATCATTCAAGAAAAAGTTCGCTTCAAGAATGAGCCACACTGCTGACGTGATCTAATCACTAACACACCCTGAGCACATGTGAGTTAATCCTCTTATCGGCAAGACATATCGGAATAAGTTTCATATCGGGCCGATGCCGATATTTACATTTAAAGCCATTATCGGCTGATTCCGATATCAGTCCGATAATATCGTGCATCCCTAATAGAATCTTCTGTAACATTATAAATGTCTTTACTGTCACTTTGAAGCAATTTAATGCGTCCTTGATGAATAAAAGTGTATTTTTTAAGCAGCATAACTGTTTTCAACATTGATAATAATCAGAAATGTTTCTTGAGCAGCAAATCAGCATATTATAATGATTTCTGAAGATCATGTGACACTGAAGACTGGAATAATTCAGCTTTGATCACAGAAATAAATTACAGTTTAACAGATATTCACATAGAAAACAGCTATTTTAAATTATAATAATATTTCACACTTTCTACTGTATTTTTGACCGGCTTTTTATTTGTCGGCTAGTTTAAGTGATCTGATGGCTTGTGTCTGTGTCAGATGGAGAAGTTGAGGCGACGGTGTGGTCAGCAGAGCGACGGCGGAGGACAGAGTAAAGACTCGGTGAAGCTCAAAGCCAGACCCGGTGAGCGCAGTCGAGACAGTCTGCGTCTGCTGAAGGACATGCGCTCGCTGCAGACCTCACTGCGCAGCCAGCAGCTCAGCTGGGAATACTGACATCATGTGATCGTGTGGGTCAGGGTCACACAAACACGTCCAGGTCAAAGGTCAGCCCAAAAACAAAAGAAGAAAGATTATTTGCATTACAATTTCTAGTTCTGTAATGCTGTTTTATATATATATATGAAAAAGAGTTCAGATGAAAAAGCCTGTAAGTGCCGTCTGACATTTTCTTCTAAAATGAGCATTTTTCTCAGGTTCCTGTGAAGGTTCAGTAAATTCACTTTAATGGCAAAGAATAGGTTTTTTTCATTGCCATTAAAGTTAAATAATTGAATATAAACATAGGAGAAAATGCTAATTTTAGAAGATTTCAGACAGCACTTTAAAGGCTTTTGCATCTGAACTCTGCATACATACATACATTATATATATATATTTTTTTTTAATTATTTTTTTTAATCACTTAACTGCATCAATGCGGTAAAACAAAGTTTTTTTTTTCGTTTTTTTTTTGCATTACAAAATTGACTTAAAATTCCTAAAATAATGTCACAATGCATGATTATTGTTCCTAAAGCAGCTCTAATTTTGTTTTGTTTATGCAGAATATCATTTCTTTTATTTGTTTGATGAGTTTTACTCTTTGAACTTCTTATTTGATCTTTTTTTTGGTTGGTTTTCATCGTTTTTTCCAGATGTTTGATTTATTTGTAAAACAAATGATGTTTGATGACGAGCCGAACAGAATCTGAATTCTGAGACTCCAGAAACACATCATATCAGCTGGTTTATTAGTATTCTTCATTTGTATCACATGAAGGGTTTATTATGTGTTAAGAAATATTCCTGGAGCAGAATAAAGGACAGACTGATTTGAAACTAGTTGTTTCTACCTCAGATATTACCCAGAATTCCTGTGCTGTGTTTGGTAGCACTTTACAGTAAGATCTCATTTGTTAACATTCATTAACTGACATCAACTTACAATTTGTAAATATATTTTTACAGCATCTATTAATGCTACTTCGTTTTCAGTGCATTAATATCAACAGATAAAATGTTTGATCTTATTTTTTAACTATAAATAAAAGGTTTTTATTATCAGTTCATATTAACTCATGAAGTTAACTAATGTTAGCAAATGGAACTTTACTGTAAAGCGTTACTTTTTTAAACTAATATAAACTGTTGTTTTTCAGTGTTGCAGGTTTATGATCTTTTCAACATTCCAAAGATTCCAGCTATTTTTTCTTTGGTAAAATGATTCTTCCTGTATTATAATGTTTACATATTTCTGTTGGCAATCATTCTGTTTGTTTCCATGATAGAGTGAAATGTGAGTGGTTTAATGAATATTATACAGTAAAAATACATATGATGGATTTTATTTGAATTGAGCAGCGTGTGTGCGTGTGTGTGTGCGCGCGTGTGTGTCTGTGTGTGTGCTCGTGTGTGAGAGTGTCTCTGTGTGTGTGTGCGCGCGCGCTCTGACTCTTGCTTTGTGTGAGAATTACTTTAATAAATGTTTGAAATATTTATTTTTACAGCACTGAATAAAAACACAATGAATGACGTGTTCGTGATTTGTTTCAACTGAGACGCCAAGAGTTTATTTGAATGAAAACGTTTATTTATAATTGATATTTTCATTCATAATCCTCATGTAAGACACAATGATCTGTACAGTATGTACACACGTGTGTCTCCAGACAGACCTGCAGAAAAACAGCATTCAGCACTAAATTACACCAGAAAACATGACATTCTCACTTCATATAATTCTGTAACACCTTACAATAAAGTCTCATTTATTAACAGTAATATTTAGCTAACACGAGCAATATTCTTTACAGCATTTATTAATAATAAAAAAAGTTCAACGTTAGTTGATGCATTAATTTTAACCGATGCTTTATTTTAAAAACGTGTTTGTAAATGTTACAATAAATTCTGTATCAGTTACATTTAAAAAGATAAGTTATAAATAAATATAAGTCTTTAAAAATAAGTGTTTTATCAAGAAAATATTTTAGTCTTTCCACTTCAGAATTGTTTATTGAATGTTACTCGCTTTTTTTATTTGTGAAATTTACCAATAATTTCTGAGTCAAAATTGTTTCAACAAATCAATTTTAATGTTAAGTTTTGTACTTCTGATTTAAAAAGATTTTATTTATTTTTAATTATGTTGTACTTCATGTTAAGAGATGCTTTTAAAACTAGATTTGTATATTTTGAAATTAGATTCATAAATGCTGTAGAAGTATTGATCGTTGTTAGTTCATGTTAACTGATGTAGTTCAAAATAAACTTTATTGTAAAGTATTAGCAATTTCTTTCATTGTGTGTTCCGTCATAAACATGAAGAAATAATTCTATTCTTCAACCTCAAATCTGATGAACCTCAAACAAAAACTCAATCCATATACTTCAGTGTTTATCGTTTATCATGTGATAGATTTCATAAACCAAACATCACTGTATTCAATCATCAGAAAAACTTTCTAGAGAGCCGTCTATGAATGGCACGAGAGAATGTTTTTATTCCAAACAAAAGAAAAACAATGTTATTTACCGTCACCTACAGTACAAACGTGTCCAAATACCAGAAAATAGATTTATTAAATCAAAGTGTGTGTAAAAACTAATCATTTAGAAATTGATGTTATGTACACGAGGCGACGCAAAAAACACTTATTGCACAAGAAAACAATAGCATCATATTTGTAATCATTATTAACTTAAAATACAATGGAGAAATAGGGAGAAATAGGATCATAGAAAGCATTTACATTGTTTGATGCCAGCATTTTCTTATATATATATATTATTTTTTTTTTTTTTTTCAAATACAGCAGAAATTGTTAGAAAAATGAAATGCTCAAAGCCAGAAATCCGTTACATTTCCTCACATTGTCACATTTTATTTGTAACTTTCTGTAACTGTAACACTGGACTGATGAATTATATTATATCAAATAAAAATCTCAGTTTTTCCTGAAAAACTTGGTTAATGGTGAAGAATTGCATTTCTTAACTGTCAGACTTAGTAATTTTACAGCCAAACATCAGAACAATTTCACCGGGCTCAACAAACAAAAACAAAAACATCAACAAAACACACAAAAAAGTCAAAATTCATCTTAAAAATAAGTTAAATTTGCTGAAGACATTGTTTTGTGGGACCATTATAACATTGTAATTTTACATTATGACTAATGAAAATTATATAGATTTTTGCATATATATATATATATATATATATATATAAATCGTAAATAACATGTAAGGGGGTCAAAGACGTTAAGATGTCGGGATCAAAAGAAATTTACAAAAGTGATTTTATGTCCATAGAAAGCACATTAAATGTAAGTAAAGTGTCTACTTTTAAGGTTTTGGAGAATAAAATGTCAGAGTTTGGTTGAAATAATGTTACATTGTCATTCAGTGTAACACAATATTTATGTAAAAATTCAAACAACATGCTTATTCTGACTTGTACATATTAAAATATATAAAAGAATAAGGGAGCATATTACATTTTATTGTGTTTTAAATGAGTAAAGAAGTCTTACTGAAAAACTTTAATTTTAAATTTTAAAAATGTAAAATTACAACTAATTAGTATTTGGGGTGAAAGTATTAGTCTTTTAATATGTCATAAATTGATTTTTGTTGTATATATGCCTGACAAGATTGTTACACTGAATGACATTTTAATGGGTGTTTTATGTAAATCAGGGAAAAATGTATATTTATTTTTTGCTCAGAAAAACAAAAACAAAATTGCAATTAAATTAAACAGAAAACTTTAATTTTTTTGAGGATAAACAACAATTTAAAGCAGTATTACACATTGTTTTTATGCATAAACCCTTTTTCGTCTTTGACCCAAGGACATTTAATTCATGTTACAATGATATTGGTCTTAAAAACAGGCTTAATATTTAATGCAAAATTTTGATCCTAAAATTTAATGTAACTTATTTTATTCCTTTGATTTTGCTGTGAAATATGAAGGAGTTTTTGTGAAATTCACACTTCAGGTTAATATTAAACTGACATCAGGTTAAATCATAAAACTGACATCACTCTGTTCCTTTGCAGATTTTGGCAAATGCACTTACAGTCACACCTGTGCAAACACACATTTACACACGGCAAATAGATATCTCTATATATCCATGTAGCTTCAGAACTGTACATAGATAGGCCGAACGTTTTTATACAGTAGATCTCTTTTAAAGTCACTCAGGAAGGCAACGCAAACATTTGTAAGGCAAGATCCATTTGACACACATTCTGCCATCCTGAGAAAGAAAAGTGTGAGGGCCGCATAGCCCTTTAAAACACAACTATATGTACAGAGCTTCAAAAAGTTCCTCCACGTCGGGCTGCGTCCCGTCTGAACCCAGCAGATGCCTCAGAAGGTCTCCGGGGTCCGTGTGTTTTCACGTCTGTCGTCACACACGCTCTAATCGCTCGCTGCTCGCTTGACTGAGATTTCAATGATTGCTTTGGGTTTTGGGATTTCGGGAATGGAGAAATGCTGTTGTGTTGTGTTTTTCTGTGTAAACAGGGAGAACTGACATCTGAGGGGCGAAATTGGTTGAAAGCAAAAGATTAATTATCCAAAGATTTGTTTTGTCTGGCAATTTCTGTACGCCGAGGACGCAGAAAAGAAAACAGGGGCTTAGTGTTTCTTGTAGTATTTAAATGAGCTTCTGCTAGGATGTGCAACAAAATAACAACTACTAAAAAAAAAACTTTCTAAAAATGTAACATTGGGCAGTTGGAAATGTTACAAGTTGTAAAAATGTAACACCAGGCTGTTGAATTGTTACAAGTTGTAAAAATGTAACACTGCGCTCCCAGAATTGTTACAAGTTTTAAAAATGTAACATCAGGCTTCTGGAATTATTACATATTCGAAAAATGTAACACCAAAATGCTGGGATTCTTACAAGCTCTAAAAATGTAATACCAGGCTGCTGGAATTGTTATCAGTTTTAACAATGGGCTCCCAGAATTGTTACAGGTTTAAAAATGTAACATCAGGCTGCTGGAATTGTTACAAGTTCTAAAAATGTAACACCAGGCTGTTGAATTGTTACAAGTTGTAAAAATGTAACACCAGGCTGTTGAATTGTTACAAGTTGTAAAAATGTAACACTGGGCTGTTGAATTGTTACAAGTTGTAAAAATGTAACACCAGGCTGTTGAATTGTTACAAGTTGTAAAAATGTAACACCAGGCTGTTGAATTGTTACAAGTTGTAAAAATGTAACACCAGGCTGCTGAATTGTTACAAGTTTAAAAATGTAACACTGAGCTCCCAGAATTGTTACAAGTTTAAAAATGTAACATCAGGCTGCTGGAATTGTTACATGTTCTAAAAATGTAACACTTGCCAGCAGGAATTATTACAAGTTCTAAAAACAAATGTGACACTGGGCTGCTAGAATTGTTACAAGTTTCAAAAATGTAACACTGTAACACCAGGCATCTGGAACTGTTACAAGTTCTAAAAACTTAACACTGATTTAAACGTAACACTAGACACCTGTAATTGTTACAACTTTTAAAAATGTAACACTGGGCTGCTGGAATTGTTACATTTCATACAACTAGTTGTTTAGGTGAAATATGATTTTTCATTTAGAATAAAATGTTTAGCTATTACAACGGGGCCACTGAGAATATAACTTTTTTCAGTCCAAATGTCTGCGTAACATTACACACTCCGCCGACTGCGCAGCGCCATCCATCGTCCTTCACCGTGCAAAACCCGCCTCCGTCGCAACGGCAAAAAGGAGACAACGAACCTTTCCTCAAAGCCTCGTCGGTTACTACGGAATTTTACCAAGACGCAATCCGTCAGGTGACCTTTGCCCTAGCGACGTCATTGGTCGTGTTTGTCGCAGTCGTCGTCCAGGCAACCGTTCATGCGGTGCGAATCGTCTCCGAAGGCGCCTTGAGACTGCAGCAGCTCGAATTCCTCGTCCAGAAAGTCCAGCGAGTTGTTGCTCGGGAGTCCGCGGATGGTGAACTTGTGCGAGACTTTGGCCCACTGCACACGGTTGGCGGCCACTCGCTCGTAAAGCTCGGCCGAACGTGGAAAAATCTCCTGCAGGAGCCTGAAAGAAAGCCAGAAGAGTTACGTTAAACTCATTTATAAAATGTTGCACAGAAACCATTCTATATATGAACCTGGAGCATAAAAGCAGTCATAAGTAACACAGGTATATTTGTAGCAATAGACAACAATACATTGTATGGCTCAAAATTATACATTTTTCTTTTATACCAAAAATCATTAGGATATTAATTAAAGATCACACACACTCTAAGATCAAATCTGTGCGTATGAATGCTTTATAAAAATGAAATGAGTGATTCTCTGACTTGTATATTGGCATGGCGATGTGCTCCATGAAGCTGATCTGGAGTTCAGGGATGTAGGCTTTCTCTCGGTCCATCATCTCACTGGGTCTGTTTCCCATCGCCTTCTCCTGAAGATACAAGAGTCGTGTGAATCAGGAATTTATTAAGCTCTAAATGATAAGATCTGCTGTTAAACCTGTTTCACTCAATCTCCTCATGTCTTCTGTCTCTGATGGATAGTTTAGAGTGTTTTATCCAGTTAAAGCTCTTTTAGTGTAATTGTTCAGCTGCTGCTTCAGTGTCAAATCTTGACTGATTTTGATCAAGTAAGCATCAGAATAACTGCAGTCATATCTCCAGATGAACTCTTACTGGACTGAAGCAGCTCAGCTTTACTTGATTCTCCATCAATCATGTTTTAGTCTCAAATCTGATCATCAGGATCTTCTGAGGAGCTTTACTTTCACTGTTCCTCAGCGGAGGAATGATCTTCTGAGGAGCCTTTATTATTCATCTCTCAATCAGCATTGCATTATATGTCTGGATCATTTACATCTCATCTTACTGAGACATATTATTGGAGATATAGAGTGATATTTAGATCATTTTATGTCAGTATCTGCTCTATTGTTATAAATATCTCATTGATTTACATTACAAGCATCAGAATTTCATCATAGAAATATCAGCATCTGCAGCAAATTGAATAATTTGTTCAGTTTGAGTCTCTGAATAAAATTAAAGTTTTTTCCTCCATATTCTCACTGTATCAGACTATATGAGCCATAAAAGCAAATAAAGCTTTAATAAACTTTAATTTAAAACATTTTAAAAGCCAGACTGAATGGGGTTAAACTTGGAAATAAATCTTAGTAATTAGAAAAAAACAAATCTGAAAATACTATGATGTACAAAAAATAATTATTATTTTCCAGTGGTATCCCAAATATTTTTTTTTATTTTACATCTCAGCATTTAATTTTTTTTTTATTAATGTTTACTTTTTTTTATTATTATTATTTTTTACATGAATAATGGAACCCAGACAGCATTTTTTGTCTGAATTCTGTCTCTGAATTGTTTCTCAATTTTGCAAATTGGAAAATTTTGATATATCTTTTCAACACATATTCAACAAATTTTGATAAATTTTTAACATTAACATAATTGTTTTGTTAACCTTTTTACAAGCATTTAGTATTATATATACTGATTTTAATTCATTTTTTTGCTATGTACATGTTGAAAGTTGGTCAGATGCCGGCTGGAAAGGTAACTATCAGTGTTGGGCAGTAACTAGTTACTGTAACTTAGTTACTGTAATAATATTACTCTTTGCAGTAACTAGTAGTATAACTAATTACTAATAAGATTTCAGTAATAATATTACAGTTACCATCCATAAAACAGCTTAGTTACTTTTGATGCCTCGACCCGCTGATTTAAAATCCAACAATCAAATAATTCCTAGATTATTTTCATAATTTTCACGACTCATGCATGTGATGAGGTGCAGCAGGCGAGCTTAGAATATGGAAAAGCTTACATTCAGCAGATAGAAATATTGCATTATATTGATTTTGTCAGAAAAAAGATGATCTGAACACTGTTGTGTATTACTTTACTCTGACATCACATCCCTCTGATCAGCATGTGCTACATTATATTACTATAATTAAACATATTTTTGGAAAATTAAACAGTTTCTTACAAACTTATGTGATTTGATAAAATACATAATGAAATATAATCATATATGGGTAACGGAGAAATTACAATTAGCTTCAAGCTACACATTAATGAGATTAATACAACACTTCTACTTGAATGTCACTGTTAATCATTGAGTGTTTGTAATAACTAATAATGTGGATTTTGGTCAAATGATGAGGCATAAATATGTTATTAGTAACATTTATGTGGAAGATACAGAGTTACAACTTCTGTGTGGTGTGAAGAAACAGTAATGTAACTAGTAGTGTAACTAATTACTGTTGCCAGAAAGCAACAAGTAAAGTAACAGTATTACTTTTGAAAGGAGTAACTAGTAATGAGTAATATATTACATTCTTTGAGTAACTAGCCCAACACTGGTTATTAAATGCGTGTCTCTGATCAAGTCAGGTCAGCACAGATAGACACATCTCTGAACTAAAAACAGTTAAACAAGCTGAACATAACACTCACCAGATCACCCTGAGAGAAGAACTCTTTATAGATCAGCTCCTGCAAAACAAGCACAGAAGAGTGAGGAGCAGTGTTTGAGTGTTTCTGCTGAGTGTGAGAGCTTCAGGACTCGTACCGCGATCTTCCTGGTGGTTTTCCAGCCCTTGGTCTGGTCTGAGAGGTCACAGGAGGTCATGAGGAGGCACAGCAGCAGACTGCGATGGGTTTGACGCCTCGCGTTATAACCAGCTACAAACACATGATGATGAAGAGACTGATCTCACATCAACTCATAACTCAAGTCAAGATATTTCAATTCATTTATATTTGATTTTTCAGGACTAACTAGTGTTATTTTAGTATTATTGACATACTATTATAATTTAAAAAAATAGTCTGAATTCATTTAAGCTTTTTTTTATGTCCAGTTTAGTTTTTATCATGTAATTTTATTATTATTATTATTAGTGCTGTCAAACGATTAATCTCATCCAAAATAAAAGTTTTTGTTTACATAATATATGCGTGTACTGTGTATATTTATTATGCATATATAAATACACACTCATGCATGTATATATTTAAGAAAAATATGTTACGTTTATATATTAAATATATTTATATATAATATAAATTATATGAATATAAATATATGCATGTAAATATTTTCAAAATATATACTGTGTGTGTATTTGTATATACATAATAAATATATACAGTACACACAAATATATTATGTAAATAAAAACTTTTATTTTGGATGCGATTAATCACAGCACTAATTATTTTATTTATAGTTTTTTTTCAGTTTTAGTTTTAGTCATTTTTGTTATTTTAAGTAAAACTAAATGAAAATGTTTCTTTTGCAACTTTTTTGTTAATGTTTATTATAGTTAGCAAAAGTTGATCTTTTTATGGTTTTAGTTTTAGTTAAATATAATAACCCTGTGGCTTGTTAATATTACTTATTTACATTATAATTTTTATTTTACAAAATTAATATTTTTCTCTCAATGCATTAATTTATTTGTGACCTGACTGTCAGCTTTTACTTTTATTTTATTATTAAAGAATAAAGCTTTATTTTTTTTACAC
>CM049857.1:1654147-1661647 GCA_027422415.1 Schizothorax lantsangensis | reverse complement strand
AGTACAAATAAATATCAATTGTAAAAATTAGTAGAAAAAATAGTATACACTTTATAAATTGATAACAAAATTGTATAATTTGCAAAAAATTTGTATAATAAAATATAATAGAATAAAAGGCAAAAACAATAGTAGTACAAAATGGTACAAATTGTATAAATGAGTACAAAATAATATAAATTGTGAAAATTAGTAGAACAAAATAATATAAATTGTATAAATGAGTACAAAATAATATGAACTGTGAAAATGTCAAAAAATAGTATACATTTTATAAATTATGAGAACAAAATCATAAAATTGGCAAAAAATAGTGCAAAATAGAATAAAAGCCAAAAAATAGGCAAAATATTACAAATTGTACAAATTAGTTGTGTGAATCTCGCAAAGACATATTTCGCAATAGTACAGACATAGTATAAATAAAGATAATTTTAGATGTTTAATTACTATTTGGAGAACTGGGATCGCTAGAAGAGGGCTTAATGAACTCATTTTTGTGAAAACCTCAAATTCAAGATTTTTCACTTCATTCTCTTGTCTGTAGCTCAGAATTAGACCGTGTGCATTCACACTCATTCTGCCAGCACGGGTCACATAGTGTTTTATTGTGCTGTAGTGCTGGGAGACAGTTCGAGTGATTCTCTGCTTACTCGAGGTAGTTGGACAGTTGTAGGTTCTTGTAAAGCAGATAGCAGAAGTGTGAGACGGAGAAAGCGTGCATCCAGTTGTGATACGGAGGATCTCTGTAGCCCTTCTTCACCATCAGACAAAACCTACAACAGAAAACACACCGATTCACTATTGATTCCTCTCAGAGGACTGATGCTTCATCATCAAATATCAGGGGTTTTATGACGGAGTCCATTCAAGCTGACATTTCAAAACTTAAAAATAATACTTTATACTAATAAAATGATTTAGAAGTGTACACTCCCAAGAGCTCAAGGCATACGGATAATATTAAATTGCTTTTTACTTGACATTTTAATTCTTTAGATCACAACTTTTTGTTGAAAATTATAAAAAAGTAGCACAAAATAGCAAAACTGAATTAATTAGTAGTACAAAATAGTATAAATTGTATAATTTAATAGTAAAAAATGTATTAAATAGTAGCTAAAGTTATGTAATTTAGCAATATTTGGTGTAAATTAGCAGTACAAAAATTTGTATAAATTACTAAAACAAAACGGCAACATTTTATTAATTAGTAATACAAAATAGTATAAATGAGTAGAAAAATCACATTAATTGTATAAATTAGTATTAGTGCTGTCAAACGATTAATCACATCCAAAATAAATGTTTTTGTTTACATAATATATGTTCTGTGTATATTTATTATGTATATATAAACACACACATACAGCATATATTTTGAAAATATTTACATGTCTATATTTATATAATTTATATTATAAATAAATATATTTAATATACAAACAACTTATTTTTCTGGAATATACACATGCATGTGTGTGTTTATATATACATAATAAATATACACAGAACACACACATATATTATGCAAACAATTTTTTTTATTTTGGATGCAATTAATCGTTTCACAGCACTAATTAGTATATATATAAAAATAGCAAAAATCATGAAACAGTAGTACAATTAGTATAAATTATATAAATTAGCATAAAATAGAATAAATTCTAAATTAGTTGTACAAATATGGTATAAATAGTATAAATTAGTCGAACAAATAGCATAAATTGTATAAATTTGTAGTATAAAATAATATTAACTATATAAATGAATAGTAACAAATGGTATACACTGTATAAATTAGTAATATAAATAGTACATATTTTATTAATTTGCACTATCAAATACAATAAATGATAAATTAGTAGAACAAAATGGTATAAATTGTATAAATTAGTAGTGTAAAATTATATAAACGGTATAAATTAATAGTGCCAAATGGTATAAGTTTGATAAATTAGTAGAAATAGCATAAAATGTATAAATAAAACAGTATAAATTAAACATAAGTAGTACAAAATGGTATTAATTATAAATTAGGAGTTCAAAATTGTAGTAATAGTTCAAAACCATATGAAACCAACTTAAAAGCAAATCATCCATTTCTAAGAGCTCGGCACATGAGTTTAACTAGATTTCTAAAAGATTGTTTCTTTAGATTTGATGGTATTTATTACAGGTGGATCTCTCAGTGTCTGTACCTGGCTAAAGTGTGCAGGTTGATCTTATAGGTGTTGATGAAGCCCATGTCTTCAAACATGCTCAGGACGCCCTGCGACACACACACACACACACACACACACACACAGAGACACAGACACAGACACAGACACACAGACACACACAGACACACAGACACACACAGACACACAGACACACACAGACACACACAGACACACAGACACACACACAGACACACAGACAGACACACACAGACACAGACACAGACACAGACACACAGACACACAGACACACACAGACACACACAGACACAGACACACACAGACACACACACACAGACACACACAGACACACACACAGACACAGACACAGACACACAGACACACAGACACACACACAGACACACAGACACACAGACACACACACACACAGACACACACAGACACACACAGACACACACACACAGACACAGACACAGACACAGACACACACAGACACACACAGACACACAGACACACAGAGAGAGAGAGATTTTGATCAGTGTTTGTCTTCAGTCTGACACAGAGGTGTAAAGTATTTGAGTAAATGTAATTAATTACTGTACTTGAGTATCTTTTCGGATACTTTGTAGTTTACTGAGTATCAAAGATATTAGCAACTTTTACTCTCTACTTCACTACATTGTTGAATGAGTCTCTGTACTACATTTGATATGAGTGTTGCAGTCACACGTTACATTTAGCATGGACCCAGCTTTAATGCAGCAGTTTATTTCTGCTACAAAAGACGTGATATCACCAGCTACAGAGCACTGAAGGGACTAGATCGTGTGTGTTTGTGTTTACTCACACAAACTAATCATCAAGGCTACTTTACATGAATGTGAGCTCGTTAGCAAGTAGTTATGAATCACAGGTGTTTTATATATGACACATCCAGTGTAAGAAGACTCTGACTTTTTCATTGTACTTAACATTATTTTATTTATCCGTTATACTGAAGAGATTTTTGATGGATATTGTTTTTTGTTTTTTGCTCAAGCTGTAAAGAGAATATTAAATTACTTTTTACTTGACATTTTAATTCTTTAGATCAGTGGTTCTCAAAGTGTGGTACGTGAGCTTCCTCTAGTGGTACGCAGAGGAATCTCTGAATTATATATAAATTAGTCTGCGTGTCCACCAAAGCGATTTTTTCAATTGTTTTAAATGGGAGCGTCTTTTTCATGCTGAGCACTCGTGTGTGTTTTTTCTCGGCGCCGAGAGTTGATGACTGTTCATCTTTGGGTAAAACTTAGCGCTCATCACTGTCACTTTTTAGTCAGCTAACCAATCAGAGTGTAGGTGGGGCGGGACTAATACCGTCACACCCTGCTTGTACTACGACTGAACAACAATGGAGAAGTTAATATTGCTTGTCTCCAAGTATTTATGTCTTTACCAGATGGAATTGCCGGAGTACCATAATATTATTATGAAAAATAATGCTTGGAGAAGCATTGCATTCGCGATGGGCGTTTTCAGCTGGCTTTGGTGGACACGTGGCATGATTGTAGTTACATGCAGCTATTCATACAGCCTGTTCATTTTTTTTATTTAAAAGTTAAATAAAAACTGTACTGTACTTAAATAAAGATTAAATGAAAATGTATTGTAGCGACTTAAAAGTTAAATAAAAACTAAGTTACTGTACTAAAATGTTAAGTATGATACATTTTCATTTAATCTTTATTTAAGTACAGTTTTTTAACACTGAAGTACAGTACAGTTTTTATTTAACTTTTAGGTACAATATATTTTAATTTAATAATTAAGTTTTTTATTTACCTGGAAGTAAGCACAGTGCAGTGTTAATGTTCAGACTGTGTACTTACAATGTTTTAATTGGCTGACAATAATAAATATTCTTATTACGAATAAACCTGACTGTTTTTTTTTATGTATTTTAATGTTGGTCATAATGGTGGTACTTGGTGTAAAAAGTTTGAGAACCACTGCTTTAGATCACAATCACTTCACTTTTTGTTGAAATTTATATAAATAAGTAGCACAAAATAGCAAAACTGAATTATTTAGTAGTACAAAATGGTACAAATAGTATAAATTATATAAATTAGTATAAAATAGAATAAATTCTAAATTAGTTGTTCAAAGATGGTATAAATTAGTAGGCAGCATCTTATTAAGAAAAAGCAGCAGTATATATTCCTACATTTAAAATACAAATTGCAAAAAGCATGTAAAATTAATGTAAGTTCAACTTTTAAAAAACACGTCTCGAGACTTTATGGTTTATCCCGCATCCCACTGCATCATGTTTTTAAATGAAAAATACTTTGTGATTGGTTTTCGGTCCTTAGTATTAAACGATGCATACATACATGATACTTTTTGTTTCTAATTGTTTAAGCAACGTAATTAATTATATATGGTTTTTAAACATTATTTTAAACATTATGCACTTTTCCAAAGATAGTCGTGTTTTTTTTTCATGCATTAGTAATATTTTGCTCGATGCGTCCTCTTGTGGCCCCAAAAGTCCCCCCCCCCCCCAACAGAAATTATGACTTTTAAATTCGGATATAATTCAAATATTGATAATATTTTAGTACAAAATTGGAATTTAGTTTTTCAGCCAATTTGACAGCCCTAATGTAATATAATGTAAAGTAGGTTTGCTTCGTTTGAAGCAGATACTGAAGCAGTCACGTGGTTTTCAGGCAGTGCTTCAATGTGAAATGTGTTGTTATTTTGATACAAGCTTCGTAACATCACTAATATTTAGTATAAGTCAAATACTTAAGTACTGTTAAAATCAGATACTCTAAGGCCTGGTTTCACAGACAGGGTTTAGACTAAGCCAGGATTAGTTCAATTAGGACAAGTTTTATAAACATGCTTAGAAAAAAACATTACTGGTGTGCATCTTAAGACAAAATATGTTTATGTTTGATATGTTTTAAGATCAGTCAGTGCACGTTTATCTCAGTTGAAACAGCTAAGACTTACATTTTAGTCTAGGACTAGGCTTAAGCCTTGTCTGTGAAACCAGGGGTTAGACTTTTACTCAAGTTGTTTTGGAATTGGTGACTTGAGTAATTTTCACTGTAAGTATGGTTTTCATGTATCTTCATGGTTCTGTTGGTGTCGTACCATCGGCGTGCTGTCGTCCATCAGAGAGCGCGGCGTGTACGTGAACTCAGCGAAGTCCGGGTGGATCTTCTGGACCGGCTCGATGCCGCTGTGCAGGAGTTTACTGACCTCCTCCTCCGACACCTTCATATGGTACATCATCATCTCATTGGCCAGATGACTGCGGAACTGAGCCTCATGGACCTTCTTATACAGCAGAGACTGACACACACAAATAAACACAAAAATATTGAGTATTTATATATAGATATACATTTATATCAAATTAAAATTGTATCATTTAAATTTTATTACAATATATTCTATAAATTATCATTTATATTAAAATTTATATATTCTATTAAATTTACAATTTTATAAATAATAAATATGAATTTATTATATTTTATAAAAATTATATATATCAATTATAGCATATATATATATATATATATTTGTTATGTGTGTGATCCTGGAGCACAAAAGCAGTCATAAGTAACAGGTATATTTTTTTTTTAAGCCAAAAATCATTAGGATATTAAGTAAAGATCATGTTCCATGAAGATATTTTGTAAATTTCCTACCGTAAATATATCAAAACTTCATTTTTGATTAGTAATATGCATTGCTAAGAACTTCATTTGAACAACTTTAAAGGTGATTTTCTCAATATTTAGATTTTTTTGCACCCTCAGATTCCAGATTTACAAATAGTTGTATCTCAGACAAATATTGTCCTATCATAACAAACCATACATCAATGGAAATATTATTTATTCAGCTTTCAGATGATGCATACATCTCAATTTCGAAAAATTGACCCTTATGACTGGTTTTGTGCTCTATGGTCACACACACGTGTATGTATATATATATATATATATATATATATATATATACACACATACACACACATAGAAGACAGTATAAATCATAAAATATAAATATACTAGGTATGCACGATATTATCGGAATGTTATTAGAATCGTCCGATAAAGAGCTCAAGGTATACGGAGAATATTAAAATACTTTTTACTTGACATTTTAATTCTTTAGATCACAACTTTATTGAAAATTATATAAATAGGTAGCACAAAATAGCAAAACTGAATTTATTAGTAGTACAAAATGGTATAAATTGTAGAATTTAATAGTAAAACAATTATTAAATAGTAGCTAAAGTTATATTAATGAGCAGTATAAATCAGTAGAAGAGAGTATAAATCATACAATATAAATATAACAGGGATGCACGATATTATCGGAATGTTATTAGAATCATCCGATAATGGCTTAAAATGTAAATATCGGCATCGACCCGATTTGAAAATTTTGCCGATATCTCCTGCCGATAAGACGAATAGCTCTTGTGCTCAGGGTGTGACAGCGATAAGATCACGTCAGCTTCGTGGTCATTCATAAACAAACTTTTAGTTGAATGTCGATTAGATTCACTGTTTTATACACTACAGAGTGACGCGTCCGGTGTGTCTACAAATGTTAACTCTTAACTAAATGTTAAGGTTACACCTGCATCTGTCTGCAAAACAAATGCAGCGATTGATTTAGAGTTATTTTCAAAGCTTTCAGTGTACTCTCATTATAACATAACTTAATTATTGTTTATTTAATTCTAACAAGTAAGTTTTTGTTAAAAACAAACTTAATGAAAAATTATTTGTTTATAACCTCTGTACAGGTGAGACCTGGTAAAAAAAATCGGCATATCGGATATCGGCAAAAATCCAATATCATGCATCCCTAAATTACATACATATACATATATATATATATATATATATGAGGAGTATCATATATATTTTCATGAATAAAAAAATCATGTTTTTTTTATTGTGCATTCCAAGTAATGTCAATCAAACTGCAGTTTGGTTGTTTTGATTAATTAATAATAACTCAAACAAATACAGATAACTTACAAAATTAAAGGTCATTGAAAGTATGTTTTTTATATATATTAGAAGTTTGTATATATATATATATATATATATATATATATATATATATATATATATATATATATATATAGAAAGCATCTTTTTAAGTTTTCTACAGACTTGTAAAAGACATCAAATTTATATACAGTATATATATTTTTTTATATATACATATTATATACTATATAATAGCATATAAATTATAAAATAAAACTATATATACACAAGATGGA